>VZRF01010171.1:21040-94928 GCA_013396875.1 Vireo altiloquus | reverse complement strand
ACATGAGTCAGGGTGTGCCCAGGAGCCCAAGAAGGTCAATGGCATCCTGGCCTGTAGCAGCAACAGTGTGGCCAGCAGGACCAGGGCAGGGACTGTTCCCCTGAACTCAGTGCTGGTGAGGCCACACCTCAAATTCTGTGTTGAGTTCTGGGCCCTTCAATTTGGGAAGGATATTGAGCTGCTGGAGTANATTTGGGAAGGATATTGAGCTGCTGGAGTACAATAAGGCTGGTGAAGGGTCTGGAGCACAAGTCCTGTGAGGAGCAGCTGAGGTAGCTGGAGTTGTTCAGCCTGGAGAAGAGGAGGCTCAGGGGGGACCTTGTCACTCTCTACAACTACCTGAGGGGGGCTGTAGCCAGGTGGGGGTTGGGCTCTTTTCCCAGGCAACCAGTGACAGGACAAGAGGACACACAGTCTTATACTGTCCCAGGGGAGGTTCAGGTTGGGCATTAGGAGGCATTTCTTCACAGAAGGGATTATTGGGAACTGGAATGGGCTGCCCAGGGAGGTGGTGGAGTCACTGTCCCTGGAGGTATTTAAGGAAAGACTGGATGTGGCACTCAGTGCTATGGTCTAGTTGACAACATGGTGTTGGGTCATAGGTTGGACTTGACGATCTCAAAGCTCTTTTCCAAGTTGATTCTGTGATTCTGTAATCTTATGTAACCTACTGTTACCATGTCTTTGATCTAGGTATTGGGAAAAGAAATTTAAAAATATTTCTGGTCCATGCCTTGAGGGGGTGTGGTTTTATTTTTTATTTTTGTCTCTCTCCCCCTCAAACCCTTTTTTTCCTTTCTTTTCTCAAACTTCTTAACATACAATGAAATCTCATGTGTCTCTAGTTTCTTACATCTAAAGTATAATTACAGAATAAAACTAGGGAAGGCATAAGCTCTCTTTCTAAGGAAAATGAAATATCACAAGAAAGATCAGATGTTTGTACTGCTTTTCAGGATTTTATGAATTATGTTCAGTACCAAATAATTTATTACAGGTTTGGGCACTTCTACGGCCTCTAGTTCTGCATACAGAAATCACGTATCTTTGCTCTTACTTACAGTTTAAAGTAAATTGTTTAAACATATACAGGTCGTTATGGTGTTTTTATAGCTGAATGTCAGTGTTCTGAAAATTCCCTTACAGAATGTCACAAACAGGTTGCCTCACTGAATATATTAACTCCTACAGTATTTCATTTCAGGTCGTCTTAGGGACAAAAGAGAGTATATCCTGCCTCAGCCAGCAGATAGGCCAGTCTCAGCATCCTATATTAAGATACTCAGAGAAGTTTTTCCAGCTCTTGACTACATGAATATATACTGCTACCTTTTTTTATGGTTATGTGGTGCTAGCAGCCCAACAGCATTATAAAAGGTACACCAAAACAACCAGTGATTTCGCTGAAAGATGTATATAATTTGAAATGTTCTACCTTGCATATCTGAGATGCATACAGCAAAAGCTTCTTGTGGTCCAGCCTCTCCTTGTGTTTCTGCAGATAATCTCGCAAACTTCCATATGGCAAGTATTCCATAATTAATCTTAGATTCCTACGTCCTTTTACAACAATAACAAAAAATGCAAATGTAATTTTTTCTGTAATTTTCCAAAGACAAGTTTTTAAGGATAAATATTTAAAAACATCTATCAATAGCCATAATACAAAATGAACTTAATACAAAAATATTAATTTATGATCTATACATCACGATGCAATTTTTCATATATTATTATGTCACTTATTTAAACGCAACAACAACGTGGATATGTTTGACAAATTAATCACTAATCAACATCATGTCATCAATACTTCGGCTACTATTGCTAAGGCAAAGTAGAAGTCTGTATGTCTGTGTTGTCAAGATGAAACTCAGACTGACAAGTGACACTGACTTGTCACCAATTTTACCATCTTTTAAAGCAGCCTGATTTGGAACTGAAGATACTTCTTTTTACAGTAAAATCCTGGGCAGAGGCAAAACCTGTGCTTTACTTCATCATCTTAAATGGCATCATCAATTCACTCAAACAGATCAATTTCTGAAACTTTTTCCTGTATACTCTTTTACTGTATAGGCCATACAAAAATTCGTAATACCACTCGGAATTATTACATTGAGAAAAAAAACAAGAACAGTTACAAAATGGTGCATTCTCCCACTTAAACCCTAAATTCTCTTCTAGGAACACTTTTTTTGCTTTAAAAGAAAGAAACTGGATAAATAGTCAAAAGGATACTTTCTCTAAATTAATCCAATTCTGCAATGAGGTGACTGTATCAACATCCATCTTGTACTGAGATGTAGTATACAGCAGACACTACTTACTTTGTTTTGTACTCTCTAAGTCCTGGTAAATTTAGGACAAGTCAGTGACTGTCACAGACCCTTGCCTCTCTGAATTTCTCAGTATGCACATTTATGTGCATTCAATATAGCACATACCTGCACTGTAGCATACTCCTTTGTATTTAACGATGTTATCATGTTGCAGAGATTTAAGTATTTCAATTTCTCTTTCAAAGTCCCGAAGGTGCTCTTCTGTGCTATGCTGCAGCTTTTTCACAGCAACCACCTCCCCAGTATTATCCTGCAGCGGGTCATACCGGCACATCTCGACACTGCCAAAATTTCCCTAGGTCACAAATGGAAACACTTGGGAATTAAAAGCAAGTCCACATCATTCTCTCTTTGTGTTTCTTAGTGTACATGTTTGTTCATGTAGAGCATAGTTTTTGTTCAGTGCTCACTGCACTAAGCATTAAGGTGATGTGATGAAATAAGTGAAATGCCACAAAACTTCCCTGAGAGGAAAAATGCAGGATCATGGTTAACACTTGAAAAAGAAACATATTCCATGAAAGGAAGCAAACAGAACAGGAAGCAAAGACAAGAAAAGAGGGTGATGTCCATCTATTTTCTCTCCTTTCACAAATTTCCACTTCCACTGGCACAATCCTTTTCCTGCACTTGCATAAATCCCTTTGTCTTGGTTCTTAATTCAGCTCTGTTTCTTTTTGGCTCCTCTCCCATTTGTTTCAATGTTCCGTTTTCATCTCTTTCTCAATTTATATTGCCTTTTATCCTCTTTTATGCAGCCATGACCTACCACTCCGTTGTTCTCCCTGTACTACGCTATCACAGTCAACAAGCAACCATCTGCAAACAGAAGTAGTTCTGCGACTTTGCTTTCAGGCTGCTTTAGTACTTGAAGCCAAAGGAATATATACCTAGCATGTAAAAACGAAGTAAAACAGCAAAGAACCATTCTAGAAAAATGGTACTTGGTGAAGATCTGGCAACTGCACTTGGTCGGCTGTCTAGGTATGCTTTTGCACAGCCAGGCCGCAATGACTTACCAAACTAGTAACCAAATGCTGATTTCTAAAGGCCAAAAGTTCAAGGCCTACATGTATCTTGAAGACATACATCTTCCTTTTGAATTTAGAGACTGTATATTCAGATTTCTCAGAATATGCATGCACAAAACCCTCAACCCCACTAGTTCTGTGCAAGGTTGTTCCAGAGCATTGTTAACTGAATATCAAGTGTGTGTGTATGTATCTGTATATCTATATAAAGATTATGTCAGGCAGCACTGCATTACTGAGAAATACTTAAGCCTTTGGTGTGACTAGATTCATTGTGGAGGTCAGCTAATTTTCTTCTGTGTAAGGATACTGTGAAAGTGAAAAAAGAGCTAGAAGGAACTGCACGTGTTGCTCAGATATGACTGAAATTAGTAACTTCTAACACATAAGTTTCACTGTAAATAATGTATATGGGGTCATCAAAAGACAACAGACAACCATAGTTATTTCCTAAACTACTACAGATTTTTGAAAAATCTTACCTTGCCAAGCTGCTGTAAAAACTTAAGATGTCTTTCTTCAAATTGTGTTGGGTCCCGATCCTCAAAAGCACCAGAAAATCCCAGTGCTCCAATTCGCATATTTGGCAACATATCGCTTTCTGTCAATAGCTCGTAATCTGAGAGGTAGAAGGAAGAAGGGAAGAAAGGGAATAGAAGGCACAGAGTAGTGAACAAGAGAAGGAAGAACGTTATTACAGTCATGGCATGTTCTACTTTTGTTTTGCATACTTCAAGCTCAGTAAAATATTCACGGCCACCTTTATTTCTATATAGTAATTTGCAGTCAAAGACAATGATGTATTGCAAAAAATATACTAAAAAGAAAGTGAACCAGTAAGAATCAGGATTCTTTTTGATCCTGTTGTATCACAGACTCACCTGGAGTGAACAAACTATTCAAATCACGTATAATTGCTCTAAAAGAAGGCCTGAAATCCGGCTCATAATCCATGCAGTTGTTTATAAGGTTTGCAAGTTCTGTCCAGTTGGGAGCAGGAAGCTGGTGTCTATCTTCATAAAACTGTAGTTTCTGGAATTAAACAGGTAAGTCATTTCACATTCTACAACCATGAGAAGGTGCAGAAGCCTTAACATTCTCACCAGCGTAGCCAAAAATTACAGCTCTAAACCTAGACTTGCTATCTCACCTAATGTACATCTGGCCGATGCTCATCAAAAGCAAGGCTGGTACAATTTAGAGTGATCAGTTCAGAAATTTCCAGCCAGTTACTGGTGGAAGATAAGAAGACAGGAAAAGATGAAAATAGTGTCTCCTTTATTGTTAATTTCATAAATCCTTAACTGGATAGGTCCAGCGAAAAATTCTACTGACCTGTGAGCTGGCTGAGCTCACAGCTATGAAAAGCTTTGTGAGTATTATAACAGAATATAGGGCAATTTCTGAAATACTTAGATGTCTATAAGCTAGGTCTGGTAAACCTTGGAGATTATTTTAAGAGCTGATTAAAATACCTGAGATCAGGCTTTATGGGAAGGTTACAGTACCTTTATAAAAACAATACTACCAATATTTTTGTATCATAGTGAAGTATTCCTTTTACTTTCAACTAAAGAAGCAAATATATATGAAATAATATTTTCATGGAAATGTTTCCCCTGTATCTCCTGCCCCTACCTGAAATAAAAGTTAACATTTCTGGTTTAGCTAAAACAGTAGAATTGTTGCAACACAAAAAGTGCTACTGTATTTAAGATGTTCAATTACTAGAATGCCAATTAAAATCCACACACAGTGTTAGGAATACCTTTTGTTTAAAGTGATACACTGCTGCAACAAAGCAATAAAAATATTGTCAGATAATACTGACAATTCTGTACTTTGTGCCCCTAAAAATCAAAACAAACAACATAAAAACAAACTTCAAATAATCTCTTCTGATTATGATCTAGAAGCAAAAATGTCTTTTTCCTACACTGGTCATAGGCCACACCACTTTACATGCTGATGTGGTTACAACAGCAGATGTCCTAAATTAGAAGTGTTCAAAGAACTGCTATGACTGTAGACCCAGTAATACTTACTCTTGAAGAATCCAGTGCACTCAGGGGTTTGTCTCCTCCACTGCAGATTTCCCACAAAGTGGTACCAAAACTCCATTTGTCTGTAGCTAGGCTCAGTTGTTTGGGATTCTCAATACACTCAGGAGGAACCCACGGTATTCTCTCAAGAAGAACTGTGCAACCACACAAAGGAAACTTGTTAAGACGAATCATAAAACCAGAAAATTCCCTAACATATTTGGTTTGGTAAAAGTTACTTTAATATACATAGGTATTTCATTTTGTAATGTACTATTAAAACTCTTCCAAGTACTTATTTCTATGTAAAAAAACAAGTTATGGAATATGGACAAAAATAAAAATAGTATTTGTGAATCAGAGTGGAGGACCATTAGTGTTATCATAAAATAAGCTTAAAGGTATAAAATTGCCTTAACATCATTTCCACATTACATTTTTTCTCTGATTTCTGTACTTCTACCAATGTTACCAAGATGTAAGAGCTACCACAGAGAACCAAGGTGTCAAAGAGTAAAATGTACTTTGAAGAGTAAAAGTACTTTGCTAATGGTTGGCTTATTATGGCACAGCAAAAGGCACCACAAAAAGGAATTTTACAATATCTGATTTTTTATTTTATACTATCTGTTACTACTGACTGTAGTAACAAGTTAAAATACAGGATTGTACTAATTTGGATTTAGAGCTCCTTAAAATGAGATCTCATAAGAATAATGTAAGCTTCACATTATAACATGGAGAATTTAAATAGTTTACTGCCAAATAATGACTGCATTACTTACAGGCTGTTAGATACACTATTTCTTTAGACATCTATAAAAGTACCAAGTATAAAGTGTTTTTATTAAAAATAAAGACCACAAAAATAATAGAATGGTTATTTCCATTCCATTAGCATAACAATCTTGCACACACTTTCAATTTAACTAATTTTGCTGTTTATACAGCATTGGAACAGTCTTAAAGGTGCATGATAATTGAGTACTTTTAACATCATCAAGTGGCTCCAGGTATTCACCAAGAAATGCACTGAAGATGCTTTTTAACTGCCAGTCAGCATTTTCAAAAGTGCATTTGTTTTCAGTTCTGAAAGTTCCTGCAAGCTATAAAATACTTGATCAATTACAGGACACTAAATTCAACAGCTATCTGCAAAAGCAACAGACTATATTATACATTTACAATATTATGTAACAATAGTACTGCCAATGAAAAAAAGTTGAAAATGAGAACAGTAGAGAAAAAAGGTCACACAATGGAGAATTGTGGCTTTATTTCCTGTAGTTATTTGCTAATAAAAAAGATACACTCAAAACTGCTTGGCTAGGACTGTAGAGATAACTGCAAAATGACAGATAGATCAAGGAACTTACTGTGACAATAATTTTAGACGGTGGTCAGAAAAAAAACCCAACCCCAGACTTATTTTTCAGGACAAAAGAACAAGAAAGCTGATGCAAAGACTTACTATCTCTTGGCAAAACTGTAATACTTATTCCAGGATCACTAAGCTTTATAAATGGAAGGTTTCCAGACTTCCTGTCTTCCTCTCTGATAAGCAAGATGTTTTTTGCACAGACATTCCCATGAACAAGGCCTTTATCCTCCTATAAACAGAAATGCATCTTTTACATACTGACAAAAGAAGTCTTACTATTGAAGAGATATTTAAAAACAAATACTGTACAGCATGAGAGAAACATCAGCAAATAAAATAATGAACACATATTAAGGTGATCAAGCTTCAGGCACCTCACTAATTTCTCTCAAAGTTATAGTTTTCAGCCAATTTTCATTACCTACCTGAAGTCTGAAACAACTTGATGCGTGTTAACTCAGAATACTTATCCATCCATTTAAAATTAATATAAGAACACTTCAATTCTGTTAAAGGAAAGACTTATCTAGATATCCTGTCTTGAACAATGGCCTTTGTCTTGAACTAGAAAGACTCTAAGGTTGAGACCTAATGCCCAAGAAGAATGCACTAGCATTGTGAAGAGTACAGTGCTTTCCCCTCCCAGTGGTTAACACCACAAGGAAATAGTGTATGTTCAGCGCCATGAGCTGAGGTGAGAAGTCCAGAAAGGACTGATTTGTGGGTGAGACGGGAGGGAAAGCATTACTGGAAACGTGTTTGTATTTCATGCTGAAACATAAAGCATGAAAAAAGAATGGACATTCAACTACACTTTGTGCAAGATACAAAGTCTGTCTCTGGGTATCTACTAAATAGCTGGTATATGCCCAACCTATTATCAAATACCCTCCAGCGTTTCAAGCATTCAGGTAATAGCTCAGCCTTTCTACACACATTAGTCTGAATCACCCGAATTCAGCCAGTAACAAAACTGAACCACTTACCAGAAAATGCATGGCTAATGCCAACTGTTTGGCTACTTCCAGCTTCCACAAAATATTGATAGTATTTTTGTTCTTTTTCAAATATGTGTCCAAGGATCCAAATTTCACATATTCTTGTACAAGGATGTCTGATTCATAATGATAAAAAGAGTAACAATTAAAATCAACAACAAATAATGAAATTTCAGGACAGATTCATGATTCTAGTACTACTCTTTTTTTGATACCTTTCGGTGATCTAACTATAAATTTCAACCTCTGTGGTATCTGAGTACTGCCACAAATACTTTATGTTCTTTATACTTCTCCAGGGTGTAGAAGTTTACCTAATTTCTTCTCAAATGCAAAGTTACTAGATTTAATCTTTTTCGTTTAATTATTTAGATTTAATCTTTTACAGACTAGGTAAAATCCAGTGACCATCTTTTCACCCTCGCCTGAAAGGCACAATAACCTAACTGCTTATGAACCATAGGAGTGTACAGCACTATCAATGTGGTGAGTTGAATAACACTCAAGTCATTCACTTCATAGTTGTTTACAATTTATATTCTTATTGAAAAATGCAATGCTTTATTGACAAAAGATGCTTATATTGAAAACAGACAGGTATTTGCCCTAAAACTGTGTACATGTATATGACATAATCCCTCATGCAGCCACCTAGCAAGTAACTCAAGAAAAAAGGAACTACTGTCCTCATCACAACAACTTCAAATCACACGACTGAACCCTTGCCCTCAGCTGCGAGATGCTCACACTGGTATTATATTTGGCTGTAACAAATAAACAGATTTTTTAAAAAATTCATTTTATAGACAGAAAACTCTTTTTTTTTTTTTGCATTAATGTGAAACAACTTTTATCGAATTCGTACATCAAGTGTGTAAACCACAGAATCAATAAGAGCTGCTCTTCCTATTTCTCAGTAACTGTCTCTCCTTAAACTGTAGTAAGTCTCCTGCCTTCAGAAAAGAGGGTAATTTCTAGAGCACAGCTGTGATCTGAAGGTGAAATAAGTAACCACATACCTCTTTCATCACTTTCTTTACAATTATATACTTGATCTACCCCAAATTTTATATACCATCCCTTTGTGTGGTACAATGAATGAAATAGAAAAAACCCTTTGGTTGTTTTGGCACAAGTTACTGGCCAAACATAGTGCTGTGCCTTTTCCTGCCTCCTAAGAGAGGTAATTTCTGATTACAGAGGTAAATTCTGATTACAGACTCCATCATCGCTTTTGGAAATTCTTTCTCCCTAATAAAGGTAACCACCTACATAATATGCTCATACAGTTATCACAAAATACTTACTTTTGCACAAATTTCTAAATTTGTATGAAAAAAATGAGTTTAGGGCAAACTGACATTTCAGCCCAAAGACTGAATGAAGAGGAAAAATAGTCCGAGTGGGATCCAGCACAGTATATTTTAAGACAACACACATTAGTATATGACAACCATCCAAAATTAAGATTTCATTACAAGATGGTATAAACGTATTTCAGGTGTTCTTAAAAAATCTTATTAATAGATAGCCACAAAGCAGCAAGCTAAACTGAAAAGACACTCAACTTTTGCAGACAATGCAAAGATTTTATTGCTGCTAAATTTCATAGTGTGTTTGTTGAATTACCAGGATGTCGTATTTTCAGAATGGGACCTCTAAACCAAACTTGCCAACATTATATTTGTGCTCATGAAGTTAGCACATGTGGAAAAGGGTGGCAATGTCTGTTTCTAATCACAGTAAATGAAGATTTTTCTGAGTAGCACAGTACCTCCCTTTCTAGCTAACCACAGCTGATACAATGTAGGGCTGCAATTTTTCTGGCATTTCAAAAGCCCATTTCAGAGGCACACCAAAACTGATCTCAGATAGAACAGACATGAATGAGTCATTTACAGAGGTTATATTCATTCTGATTGTACTTTACATAATTTTTCCCTTTTCTTTGTTTTTACTATTAACTAGTTCTCAGATACGAAGACTAATACTACTGCAATGTGAGTATGTATTGGCTTGTCCAGCTGGTGTTGAACTTGTGCTGTTTTGATTGTTTTTCCCCTGGTTTTACCCAAAACCAATGTCAAACTCTAATGACAGATGTATAAAAACTGGTACAAAAAGATAATTAATTTCTACTTACTCTCTTCTCCACAGACACAGACTCCATAATTTAACACCAAATGTTTGTAAGAAAGCTGGCTCATCATACTTGCTGCTTCAAAAAAGGACTTTTTGGAAGGAGAGGGAGAGATCGAAAAAGAAAATATATCAGTGAAAACAAAGCCCCAGAATTCTAATAAATTTACTAAAATATTCAATATTTTATGTTAAAAATATTTCAACTTCCATCTCATTGCAAAGACCCTATGTAACATATTTTATATTGTCTGTTGTTGGCTTGTGTTTGGCAACTGTTTCTTGTTTGGTTGGTTTTTGTTTCACTTTTTTGGTTGTGGAGGGTTTTTTCAAATTTTCTTTTTCTAAATAATTGATAGTACACATTCCAGATAGGTTAACGACCTCTTTCTCTGCAGGTAAGTGTATCTCAACATTTTAAAAATAATCTTTTTTTTTTCAGTGTCAATTACGTAGATAAAGTAAACTGAGGGAAAATTCATCATACACTGTTCAATTTCTAATTTAATATGCCATAATGCATTATTCAGTTTCCAATTTATTTCTTTGTAGTACATTATTAAGTTAAAAGACAAAAGGTATTATGTAATTCACCCATTATTGCAAGACCTTTTCCAACTTTGTCAGGAAAATTTCAAATGCTTTTATTTCTTTCTTCATTTTTTATTCCATTCAGTGGCATCTCAACCTACACTTGCTTGTCATTATTCGCCCAACAAACTGAAGTGAAAAT
The DNA here is from genome assembly GCA_013396875.1 of Vireo altiloquus. Taxonomy (NCBI): domain Eukaryota; kingdom Metazoa; phylum Chordata; class Aves; order Passeriformes; family Vireonidae; genus Vireo; species Vireo altiloquus. The sequence continues at coordinate 84,262 of VZRF01010171.1, read as the reverse complement.
GAGAACATTTTCCTCCAGGTGACTATATTTTTATTTTTATACTCTGAGCTTTCACTAACTGATTCATACTTAAGTTTAGAATATAACTATATTACCCGTGTTATCAAAATTATATTTTTTTATTGTTTTCAATAGTCCAAGGTGTGTGCCTACACTGTTTACGAATACCAGCCATCTGAAATGTCTCTTCCTTTTATACTTATATTTTCATACAGATTTATATTAAATAATTTATAAGTTCACTGAATAGTCTACTGGTTCTCTTGGCTTGCTTTAAACATAGCTAGATAATTTAATTGTATAAATGGACTGTTCTCCAGTTCTCAGTGGGTAGCTCTAAATTCTATCGCAGGTGGTGGTAACAGGGGAAATAAAGTACGTGGGTATACTTCCCAAAGCCCGTCTCAAGTCCACACTCCCAGTGTCACAAGTCCAAGCATGAGCTTGGTTCAACATACAACCCTCTGCCATATAACAAATACTCATTTATGAAGTGAAGGGGTAATGCTCAAGAAAAGAAGAAAAGTAATGCTCAACATGGCATGGACATATGGTATACAGTCAACAATCAGACCAACCTCAGAGTAGTTTCTGTGCACTTTATCCAGCACCTTTAAAAGAACTTCAGTTTGATGGAGCTGGCCATAGTCTCCCACTTCTTTCCTTATACCTTTGAAAATCTTAGTAAACGTGCCCTGTCCAAGACTCTCCTCCTAAAGGAAGGAAGGATATAGATAGAAAAAAAATCAAAAATGTTTTAAAAAATATCTTAAAAAAACTCCCCTGTATAAGCATATGCAAACCTTTAGTGGTATGCTGGGTGTAGAGGGAAAGGAAGCAACTATATTAGAAACAACTTAAATTTTTGCTTGTTTTTTATTGACTACTCAAGGATCTCAGAAAATAACTTGCTGCAAGAACCAGAGAGGAAGCAATGCCATTAAACCTGTATTTAGACATCTCTAGAAGCAAACAACTGCTATTGCAGTAAAAAGGATGCTTCTTAATTATTTGCATTACTGGAAAATAAAATAGATTGTTTTCCACAACTCTAGGGAAAGATTACAGCAAAATCTCCTAGCTTAGGTAAGATTCTTTTAAACACATACTGAGGTTTTTAAAACTTGGTGCGTATTAAACCCAACATCTGCAGTGGAAAAAGCAACTCATGGACTTACGAATATCAAGTCCTCATTACGGATTTTGTGAAAGACCATCTGATTGACATTATTGTGTCTCTGTAGCGTAGGTGATGAAGGTACATCAGAAACGCTATTACTTCTGAAGACTAGGAGATTTGATTTATCTGGGAGAAGAAAGAAGGAAAGGAAAACGAAAGTAAATTTGTAAAATACAAAACTAAACCAATACAATTTCAGAAGGATTATTAATGAGGGGCAGCTAATTCAACATAAACAAGATATCACATTGAGATCAGTTTATTTAAAAAGCCACACAGTATTTAATTTAAATCAAAGTCCGATAATTTCTAATTAGCAAAAGCATCTAGGCTCACTCATGAGTTTTATATTTCTTAATATTCCTACTTCGAAAAACATTCTGAAAACAATCCTACCTCCCTTCACATTTGTAATAACAACTGGGGATAGAAAAGAGGATGTAAATTACCTTCTTCTATATTACAAAATAGAGCAGGTCTGAAACTAAGTCTGAAAAGTGTATCTTTGCAGGTATCTGCTCACATCCATGATTGTATTTATTCAATAATTTATCATTTTGATGCATATAAATTTTTAGTTTCAATGAAATAATATTACAAAATTATTCTCTATAACGTGCATACATATTTACTTATTACATCTTTTCTAAGGTTTAGAATCCATTGGCTATTTTGAATCAAATGTCAGAGAAGTAGAAGTTATATCAAATAGTGTGTTCCGACAAGGTTTTGTTTAAATAGAGACTGATAGAGACAAAGACTAATATTAACTGTAAGTAGTACTACTTAGAAGGAAAAATGTTTAAAGATTTCACAAAGGAGATGGATATGAATATTAAAGGTAGGCAAAAGAACTAAATGCAAATTCCAGAAAAATCCACTCCTCAGCAGGAGCTGTATTCCATGTATATTTTTCCAGTGTTAAAAAGAGGCTGAAACCACACTGCAGACTTGGCATAATGCAGCTAAGATCAACAATCACAGAAACTGACTGACACTGTTGGTTCCATTGCCTACAGAAGTATTCTCTGCAATAAATAATCCATTCAATAGCTCTTTCCTTCTCAACACATGAAAACACTTGACAGAAGAAGAAATGTTACTGCACACAATCCACTGCAATTAAGAAACCAGTTTTGCTTCTAATCATGCAACTGGCTATCATGATTACTTCTGGAAGATTATCTTACACCAAATTAAAATTTGGCAGACACTGGAACTGAAAACTACGACTAAGAAGATTAATGAATACGTCAGTGAAATTTAAAAAACCCCTCACAAATATATCACAGAAACACAGAATATTCTGGGTAGGAAGGGACCCACAAAGATTATCAAGTCCAACTCCAGGCCCTGCAGAAGACCATCAAGAGTCACACCATGTGCCTGAGAGCATTGTCCAAATGCTTCCTGAACTGTCAGGCTGGTGCTGTGGTCACTTCCCTGGGGAGCTGTTCCAGTGCCCAACCACTCTCTGGGTGAAGAAATTTTTTCTAATATCCAACCTAGACCTCCCCTGACACAGCTTCAGGCCATTCCCTCAGGTCCTGTCACTGGCCACCAGAGAGAAGAGATCAGTGCCTGCCCCTGCTCTTCCCTCACAAGGAAGTTGTAACTGCAGTGAGGTCTCCCCTCAGTCTCCTCCAGGCTGAACAGACCAAGTGACCTCAGCTGCTCCTCACATGCTTCCCCTCAAGACCCTTCACCATCCCCGTGGCCCTCTTTTGGGCACTCTCTAAAGCTTTATATCTCTCTTATCCTGTGGCACCCAAAACTGCCCCCAGCACTGGAGGTGAGGCCGCCCCAGTGCAGAGCAGAGGGGACAATTCCCTCCCTTGCCTGGCTGGCAATGCTGTGCCTGATGCACCCCAGGACTGGGTTGGCCCTCCTGGCTGCCAGGGCACTGCTGATTCATGTTCAACTTGCCATCAACCAGGACCCTGAGGTCCCTTTCCATGGCGCTGCTCTCCAGCAACTCATTCCTCAGTCTGCACACACATCCTGGGCTGCCCCATCCCAGATGCAGAATCTGACACTTTTCCTTGTTAAACTTTATTCAGCTGGTGATTGCCCCATCCTCTAATTTGTTGAGGTCTCTTTAAAGAGCCTCCCTGCCTTCAAGGGTATCAACAGTTCCTCTCAGTTTTGTATGGTCTATTTACCCGAGAGTCACTTAGTACTAACTTATTTTAAAGTCTTTAATCTAGAAGTTAGAAAATGTTCTGCTTAGAAATAATCGTTCTCTTACCTTTTGGTTTTGGAGGACAGCATTTGATGAACTGGAAGATTATGCTGTCTGAACGGACAGTTTCTGTCTGGTAACAGGTCAAGAGATCCTTAAGATTACTAAAACTTCTCTTGGTTCCACTAAGATTATATTCTCCGTTCTCATTCTTCGTAATTAAGCAGTGCTTATAATCTGTAGTACTGTCACGCTGCAGAAAATTTTCAATTGAAAATGAAATTTATTAATATTTAATATTTGAAAGCTTATCTAAATGTATAGCATTCTACTAATTAATGAAAGGATGCTTCAGGAAAATACGATCATAATTTGTTATTTTGTTCTCACTATGTAATACGGATTCTGAGAAAACATGACTCTACTCCCATCACTGGAACTAGCATGTTGATGCTAGAGAAAAACAAATGTTAATGAAATCTGAAAAGATGGAGCTGAGAAAACAGATAATGGATCCTAGGAAAAATCCTTCAGTGCCATTAATGAAAGCTTACTTAGCCTGACGTGGTTACATCAAAACAAAATTCTGTTGGAAGAAATAGCCCTAATGCTTACCCTCCATGTTTTGTTTGGTAGGCATTTGGAAATCTCAGCTGTAGTTCTGCTTTCCTGTCATCTCCAATACAGTTCTAAGAAACTACTTCCTAATACAGATTTTTAATGTGCACTGTATTATTTTTACAGTGAGTCTTGAAAAGATACCATTAAACATTTTTAAACAAGATGAGCTCTTAATAGTGCTTCTGTAATCCTGTATCTCAATACTGCAGGAAATGTTCCAGCAAATTCTGAATACAAAAAGCCTTCCAATGACTTGCATAAGACTCAGAAAAACAAAAAAAAAGTTGTGGTGAAGTCACTTAAAGGCAATGGTAGTCTTCTCTCACAAGTTTGACTCTCAGCCTGCCTCTCTAAGCTTGCTCAGGAACTGATTTCTTTGTCTACAAAACTCTGTTTTAAACATACTTCATTGATTGGACATTTCTTCATTCACACATCAGTGTTACTTGGTCATTTACTCCCTCTGACAGTATTAGCAAACTTGCTGGCTTGCTGTACACCAGCAGAAAAATTCATGTATTACCTTCCCTAGCTAAAAACACTAAGGTAACTCTGCTAACATACTTAGAGAGAAACCCATTATTGAAACAAAACCATGTAATTATTTAACAGCAACATTAAAGCATTATATTATCATCAGCTGCACCGTCACATTGAAGAGGTACATCTGGTTCTCAGGCTGCATGAGAACCATAAGGGTTTTCAGGGTGGCTTTCTCTCTAGCTAACACCAGATATACTCAGGAGATTTGTGTTCATGTAACAGCTGCCAAATAATACAGCTGGCCCAGCACTGGGGATGGGGACAGGACCCAAATCCAGAGGAATCTGTGAAGGAAACACTCTTGTATCATCAAAGGCTGTACACTCAGTCTAATGAAGCCCCACTCATGAGGGGGGAGGAGGGGTGTGGAAAACCCAGGGAAAAAACTCAACTAAAAACCTCCAACCTTTTAAAAAAAATAGAAAACTCATCAAATTGCTCCATCTCCCAGGTATTTACCACAGTCCCAAGATCCACACCACTATCTCCAGAACTCTTAAGCTCTCTTCCTCCTGCCTGTCTTGGTATCCTAGGCATGTGGTATGTGCATTAGCAATTCTATACCAACTCCGATGTTTCTCACATCGGAGAAAAAGTTGGCCTGAAACTTTTGGCCTGAAGGTTGGCCAGTCTGACAAAAGTAGCTGCAGAATATACATATCAGACAAATGTTCTGGAAGGAAAGTTCAGAATAATTTACTAAACATTTCAGGCTCACTGTTATAACACAACAAAGATTAAATAGGCATTAAGACAGAATACAAACCTCTATAGCAAAGGTAAGGAAGTATTTTTTAAAATCTTTAGGACTGCAGCGAAGGACGTAGAAACCCGTCTGATTACCCGCTTTCTTCAGTTTACTGATAGCAAAGTCCATGCTACAGTAAAAAGAAAACGTTTAATATTGCATAATTTCAAAATTCAGGAACATCAGAGGTTGAGTAATGAGCAATATTAACAATTCAAACTTTCAATTTTGTAAACCTTTCTTCAAGTTAATATCTTTGCCCTTTATTTTTCAGTACATAGGGTGGTTGCTTATGTAAAGAGCAGTATATTAAAAATTTCTAATACTGAACCATCACAAATATTTATCCAATGAGAAATGGGGTAAAAAAAGTATATTCCCCACAGCTTACGATATGGTTTTCAACATGCATTATGAAAAAAGCGATAATAAAATTGCCTAACAATCAATTAAAATTAGCAAAAGATTTGTGTGGGTGAAAAAGGTGGGTTTAACTAAGAAAGAGCTAAGAAGAAAGAAGAGAGGAAATAGAACAACACTCGTTATACTAAGAACAAATTTCCTCCTAAACAAGCCTTGCTAACTGACTATTTCTATCCATATCAAGGAATTATCTTTCCACTTAATTTTTATAACATGTCAAGAAGGCACTGTATTTTACAAAGTGAAAAATAAGACAAAAAATAGAAAGCATTTTATGTTACATAAGTGCAATCCAAAAATAATATCACACTGTTATATTATTAAAAAAATACTTACAAAATTGGTCCATGACAGTTGCTTTGGATATTTTCAAGGACTGATGGTGGTGCTACTTCTTTACAGAGATAATGATGGGCATCTGCTGTTAATCTGTAATATCCATCAATTAATGATACAAAGGAGAGAGCTTCTTTTAATGACTGAAATTCAGCCTCCTGTTCAATTGCCAGAGAACAATGGGGTGTGGGGGGGGAGAGAGAGAATTTCAATTTTTAAAAGGCAACAGAAAATTCCTGGATATGATAATACTATAAAAGATATGCATATATGTGCACATTAAAAACATTAATAAAAACGGTTTTAAACTGATGTTAGTATGTTCTACCTTCTTGTTATCATTCAAAACTTGACATCAATGTTCAGTGTTCAAAACCAAACCCCAACCAAACAGAACAGAGAAGTTGTGGATGCCTTATCCCTGGAACGGGCTTTTGAGCAATCTGTTCTAGTGGATTGTATCACGACCCATGGCAGGAGCATTGGAACCAGATGATCTTTAAAGTCCCTCCAACCATTCCACAATTCTATGAAATTCACCATAAAAAAAACTCCCTTACTCTAAATATATAAAACAGCAGACGAATGCCAATATGAAAGAGCATTTGAAAGGAAAAAATGAGTAAATGCAACTCAGCATGCAGACACCTACTGCACTGCCAATACAGTGTTTTTCTTTTTCCTAAAAGAAAGTCTTCACTTATCAAAGATTTATACATCTGCCTTCAAGTAGAAAAGAAAAACCTCTAGGAAAGTACCTGCCTGAAAACTTAACTACTAGTCAGCAAAAAGTGGCACCCTGAACTAGATCATACATAGAAGATGAGCTTTTACTACTATGAATACAGATACACTGGATCGAAGCAGGGAGAAAAATAATGTGGTCAAAGGAAATGTGGGTGTGAAAAACCTATGCACAGTACGCAAAACAGATAAAAGCAGAACAAAATTAAATCCATCTGCAACAACATATTTATTGCTGCAAATAAAATAAAAATAGAGAAGCTTTTCTGAGTCACTCTAGGTTTCATTCAGTAGTGTAAGCCAACAGAATAGGCTTTAGTATGCATTTGCCTATGACACTGGAGACACACCTAGGAGCTGAACACAATTATTTGGCAGTTTCTTTGTTAGAGAGCAATAAAAATACCTGGTGGTTTTGAGTAAGTGTGAAGAATTGGGAGCTTTCAAACTCCTTTTTAAGAGGAGCTAGTAACAACTGCAGCCCATGGTGTAGCCCATGGTGGAGCAGAGATCCACCTGCAGCCTGGGAAGAACCTCATATTGCAGAAGGGAGACGTGACTCGAGGAGGTTGTGATCCCATGGAAAGCCTACATTGAAATACACCTGTAGGCAGGACTCGTGACCCCATGGGCCACTATGGACCTGTGGAGCAGTCTGTTCCTGGAGAACTGCACCTGGCAGAAGGGACCAATATGGGAGCAGTTCATGAAGAACTGCAGCCTGTGGAAACGATTCCCATTTGAGAAGTTCATGGAGGACTGTCCTGCATGGGAGGGATCCCTTGCTGGAGCAGGGGATGAGTATGAGGAGGTCTGAGAGATAAAGATAAAATGTGATGAACTGACCATACCTCCCATTCCCAATCCTCTGCACTGCTGACGGGAAGGAGGTAGAGAATCAGGAGTAAAGTCGGCCCACGAGGAAGACAGAGGTGGTGGGAAAATGTTTTTTAGATTTTTTTATTCTCATTACCCTACTCTGGGTAGGTTTGACTGGCAACAAATTCAATTAATTTCCCTGAGTCAATTCTGTTTTGTCCATGACAGTAATTGGTGAGTGATTCTTAAGGACAGATCCTGACAACAACAGATCCTTATCTTGACCCACAAGCCTTTTATTATATTTCCTCTCCCCTGTTCAGCGGAAGAAGGGAGTGATTAGAACAGATTTGGTGGGCACCTGGTGCTCAGCCAGGGTCAGCCCACCCTACAGCTCTGTGACAGTTATACCTGCTAGAAAACCTGACCCAAGTGCAGGGCTGGAGTCCAAGCAAAAAACTTTTTACATTTGTGTATAAAATACTTTCTGAAAGATCTTCAAAGAACCGTAAACAGTAAAAGCAATGGCATTAATTTTGTCCTGATACTTATTTTGAATCATCATTGCCTCAGAGTATTTTGAAGCCTTTTTCAAAGTGTTGGTCTCTAGCAGACAGCTTATCAGGACACCATGGAAACAGCACACTTGAGAACTGAAACCACGGACTCAGGTTTAAGACTAATAAACAAAAGAACCAATCCGTGTACCAGAAATTTTCCTCAAATATAAATGTACATCTATTTCATTCCAAGCACACAGCTTTGAATGCCGAAGATCTTTAGTGTTCTGATACACAACTTACACTGCTGATATGTGTTTAGTTTTATCGCATGCTTAATGAACATGGTCATGGATTACACAAAACTATGCATACAACAATCACACAGCCTGCTCAAAGCAGTTTGAAAGAACAGCAACCAATGTAAACAGACCAGATTCTTGCTGTCTTGTTTGTGAATGGTGACAATTCTTCTCTCACTGGAGCCTTCTTGGCTCGCTTGTTTAATGCTGACATCAATGATATCAGGAAAATCACAGTATGTTTGTAAATCCTGCAACAAATATTATATAATTTCAGTAATAACATAAATGTCAATTAAAAAGCCTCACCTTTTTGTAGCACAGAAATTCCTACAACTCTGAATTCATATGCTAGCAACAAAGAGGACTCTAAAACCTTAAACATGCCATTACAAGCAAATAAAGGATTTTTTTCTTTATGGAATCATCACTTGGAACATGAATAAAAGAACACACAGAGATCCAAGAACTATGAACATTAATGTCCACATATAGGTTTGGGTTTTTCTAACTGTAGATATTTCTTTGCTCTTTTTGGAGAGAACTTTTTTTGGGTGAGCTTATTATTGGCATCCTGATTAAACAGGTTTAGAAAGCCTGTTAACAGTACAAAATGTCATGACTTCATTCAGAGCGACAGAAGCTACAAAATCTGTAGTAGGAATGAAGAAAAAGTGTATGAAAAGGTTGTCCTCTCAGTCTTACCTACTTGTTCATCTGGCTGTTGAAAAAGTGAACTTGCAAAACAAATTTCTTTACAATCTACTCCACATATATCATTACATACTAATAAATAAAAATTACTTTTCAATTCAGTATCTGAATGACAATTCATCAGTAAAGTTTACTGAAACAAGTTATGATCATGTTTACAAGCAGCCGTATTAATTCACTCAGTTTTCAAAACCAACTTTATAAATAGTTTCTTCACCAGTGAAAATATATGCAGTGTCTGTCAATAATGGAATGATAAAATTCTCAATCATGAAAAAATAATTTGGCAATCTTCAGTAAAAAGTATTATTCTTTCAAACACTACTCTTACTAAAGGCTTGGTTGCCAAGCCCAAAAAGCATAGTATGCCTAAATTTTCCACACCTAAAACTGGAAATTACAAAATCTGACATTTATGATAGCTCCTGTCAGAGCAACTGGCACTTAGAGGAAAATTAGGGAAAGCAGAAGGCTGATAAATAAAAACTATGAATGAGGCAATTGTCAGTCTACAAATATTCTATGAACACCACACTTTAAAAAATATGAGCATGTAATCAGTATTGCTAAGTATTGAAAAAACCCACTAGTATAGTAAAATTATTACAGCACACTGTAAAAATACAACCTTTTGTAGTTTGGTCTTGTCTATTATATATTATGAATCAAAAGCACCGAACAGATGCAGTTATTTTGAAAAACTCACACATCCTCCACTTTGCCTTTACTTTTACCCTTGAAAAATTCCTGCACTCTCAATATATACTGCTTTCAGTTTCTATGAGGTTTTGGTAAACTCAACATAATGAATTGTCATGATGGGAAGTCACACATACACAAAACAATACCGATAAATAAAAATGCAGCAGTAAGTGATTACTAGGCATTAGGAACCATTACTAGTCCAATAGGAACCATTTAGCACCTAATTCCTGAGCAAAGACTGTATGGACTCCACAGTCATAGAGATGCCACTTGAAATTTGCTAACTGAGACACGAGTAGGTGTCTAACTGCAGCAAGAAAGAGGTATCAGGAAATCTATGTGTTGTTTGGAATCCTTAGATCCCTGTTTTCAAAGGGAATTTGGGGAAAACACACCTGGGACCATGGTCATTATGTTTCCATATTTTTTATATGTCAAGTAGAGAAGTATTACACAACTTTCTTCTAGTATTTCAATAAAAAACCTAATTTTAAAATCTTGCACTAAGTCAATATATTTTCGTGATCCTCAGAAATCATCCTGATTTCTGTGATGAGGAAATTGTATCATTATTGTGAAGTAAAATCTGCCTACCAAATTTGCTTGAGGTAAATCAGAACTTCTAAAATAAGCTTATTACTCTCTTCTATAACAAACTGCACAGTTATTAAAATAATTTTTAAAAATTACCTGCTCTCCAAGTGTCTCACAGTCTTTAAGTTTTCCCCTTGAACACTGAATTCCACCATTTCCAGTTATTACAATGGTTGCAAAACTTTCCTCTCCAGAAGGACCTCCACCAGGTTCTTTTACTTCAAAAACCTCTGAATAGAAGGCAGGCTGAAGGGTTTCCAGATTTATGAGATACTTAAGTTTCAAGTTTCTGGCAGTGGCTTTGCATTGGCCAAATTGTTGTATAAATTTGCGGAACCTGTACCTTATTCTTTTTCGTGTCAAAATGTGGTAGTCTTGGATTTTCGCTCGCACACACTTAGGTAAAAACATTTTGTAGCTGTGGATACATAACCAGAAAAAAAGGCCGCTAATTTTATCCATTAAATGCAGCAAAGATAATTAGTTCTGTGCTAAACAAGTCAACATTGAAAACACCTTTTCCTCTAAATGTACAGTTATTTTTTCAACTGTAGGATAACAAAGATCCTCTCTTAGATCTGCAATATGTTCTTTCAGATAGAGCCCACTGTCTTCTTCCATTTTCCTCTCACTCAACTGTAACATAAATAACATAATGCATTTTCCATAAATTCAGTGATGTCTGTTCTTTCATTAGTGAAGTTCTGAGGTAAGGCAGCAGAAGTTAGACAATTGCTCTGTTTGGTGTAGAAGTTGTGAAGAGGATACTGCATGCCAATTACATGGATGAAGGACAGATTTCCTGGCTGAAAATGCAGATGGTAGAATACAACACTGTGCTTGGTTCTCACTGAAGTTCCTATCTCACAGCCTGTATCAAGAGGCCAAAGAGCTGCAGTTATCACCTTCAACAAGCTGGCCTCAATCTGTTTTTAACTTCTCCTGCTAGGTTTCACTGAAAGACAAACATCAACCAAGCACCAAGCAGGGACATAATTAACTCAGCTGGAGTAGAAACTGATAGGATTGATATACCCAAGTGAATTGATAAACTCAAGAAAGCTTAGAAGAGATCTGTCCAAGGTGGTTAAGTGCCTGGAGCACATGATATGAGAGAAGAGGCATATGGGAGCTTGATTTGTTCAGCCTGAAGAAAAGAAGGCTCAAGTAGGGTGTTCTACTATTTGTCTTCTAATAATGTGAAAGGACGAGAAAGGATTATCAGTATCACAGAGGAGACTGATTAGGTACAGAGAAAATGTTTCACGATGACTGCAGCACAGGACAAAGCTGCACAGAGATAGCAGGGAATCTCCACATCTGGACATTTTCAGAACTTGACTGGAACAGGCCCTGAGTCACTTCATCTGCCTTTGAAGTTGTCCCTGACAGGAACAGGGGTTGGATGTGATGACCTCCAGAAGATGTCTCACTTCAAATTATTGCTTACATATTTTCTCACATAAGAAGCTGCTGCCTTACCTTTCATTAAGAGAGTCAAATCCATGTCTCCAAATCATGAATGGCAATCATGACACAAATTTTCTTTTAATTTCTAGTTTACACAATAGGTTAGTTTACGTAACCATCAGAATACAGCAACTGTCAACAGCTGAACATCTCCTCCCAGATACTAATGTGCAAAAATACAAGGTTAGGCATCAGATAGATGTGAAACAGTTACAAATGACAGAATCACCTGACTGAATTGTAAATGGCCATGGGGGTTTGGTCCTTTTCTTTGGCCACTCTCATCATATCTAGAACAGCCATTCCAAGGCATTCTTCTTGTGTTTCGTGAGTAACAGGCATCTGTACCCATCCATTCAAAAAATCAGCTCGCCACTGAGAAAGAATGCAAGAAAACAAATGAAAACTGTAGCACTGCTGCTTATCAAGAAGGATTTGGGGTGCAGTTGTTGGGGGGAGTTGTTGCGTTGTTTGATTGTTTATGTTTGGTTTGTTTAGGGAGTTTTATTGTCTTGGTTTTTTAAAGACTGAATGACCTACTTCATCTACAAAAAGATGTACTCATTCATAAGGAATACCAGCTGCTATCATGCTTAGAAGCACTGTTTTGAACTTCATCTCTCCAAATACACAATAGGACGTGAAATTTAATTTCCAGCTTGAGAGGGCTTCAAGCTTTCAAGAGCCTACAGAGTTACTAGGAGAAGATGGAAAGGGAATAAATACTAATAACCTTTACCAATCTGCATTTAAAAATAAGCAAGGAAACCATACCTGTGCGAATAGATAAGACATGACAAGTTCGTCAAGGACAGGGCTTTCTGCACCACGAAGAATGCCATACCGGTATGCTCTGTTGCTGCCACTGCAATACCAGTGGGGAAAATAAAACCTGGTAAGAAATAAATATAGGCAAACATCAATAAACAGACATTTTGGTTACCAACAACAGACATTACTGCTCTCATGTACATTTAACTAGTTCTGGCTGGTCTGGAGGACCACTATGAAACCCCGTCAGTCAATGAAGGCTTCAGATCCAGTTCTTGGTGTTCTAAAGCACTACAATACTTAAGCAGGGTGATAAACTGTACTGATAGGAATGAGAACCTTTGCTAAGTTATTCTCACTAATCAGAACACAGAGAATTTTATTACTGTCTTCCAGTTTCTTTTGAAACAGCTCCAAAAGAAACACTCAGGCCAAACTATATAATGTAAATAAACTAAGTAATTTACAAAAGGAAAGCTGTGACTATAGTTTTAGTTGTCCACATTCAAACATAAGGTTAAGGAAAAATGGTTGTATTGCAGAAACATGCCTGACTACACAGGATAATTACTCTGCATTTCAGAAATGCCACTTATTTCAAACAGGCAAGCACAAAGATGAGATGTATCATTACTAAGGAAGGTATTGTTTTTACTTCTGCTATATTTTTATTGTTTGTTTCTTCAATTTGACAGTGGTAAACATATGGGATAGAGAAAAATTAATAAAGTACATAATTCAAATCACTCCAATATTTTTGATTCTTTTAGCTTCCTGTTTTCCAGAAAGCACCAGCAATCTGCCCATAACTTCTAAGAAAAACTACAGTTCAACTAAATATCATATTGGTTTTGTTTTCTTACACAAGCTTTGTTTTACCATGAAAAGTGTGTAACATTTTATTTAGATTATTACCTTATCCGGTAAATTAAGATGAGTCTGGTTGTTTCATCTACATGGAAGATGTGATTTGGGGGATACCACATTCTGTCTGTTTCACTCATGAGTGCAAACATGTTATGATACACTGGCATGATACCTACATGAAGAACAGAGAAGCAAACATCTATAGGAAAGTGTTTTCACGAAGTATTAAAAAAATACTGTGGGTTAAAAGTAGCAGATTGCCACAGTGCTCTACTGCTATCAGCAAGAGGTATCAATATTGCCAAAAACACTGCAATCATGATCCCAGAACTTGCAAGCTGCTTTGCCAGTTTAATTTCTCGTTCTTCCTTTATGTCTTCTGACTGAAAACTGTTTACCTGTTGTCCTATACCTCACTGTTCGATTACAAGATTTTCTCTGTATGGCATTTAATAAAATGTCTTCTTAGCCTCTCAGTTTAGAAACAGTTTACAACAGCAGATTTTTTCTTCTTGCCTTTCCAAAATCAGACCATATTATTTGAGCATTGATTTTAAGACTAAGCATTGATTTTAAGACTTGAGACTGATTAAAAATTAGAAGTAAAGCAACACAAAGAAAGTTATAATGATGAGGACAACCACAGGCCATTTCCATTTTAGTAGCTCAGTTTAGAATGAACACAAACATATATTATTAAAATAAAACAGGACCAGAAAATATTTTTTCCCTCAACAACTTTGAATTATGCTACTGATAACTGACAAGCAATCCTACTTAATCAGAAACTAGGAAATCAGCTAAGCATCAACTCTTCAGCAGCACCAGAACTTTAATTTGGCTTTGAGGTTCTCAGCTAAAACACAGCCTAATACATGACACAGCAGTGTGCTGTGCTGCAGTGTTATGCATCCATGTGATGCCAGTGTTAGATTTGGAAAACAGATCAAGTGCCAGAAAACTGACAGCTCAGAAGGATAAACTGCAAGTACTGACACATATATTTTGTCTTTAGAATTGCAGACAGGAAGAGACACATGTCTAAAAGCCAGAGAGTAGGATGAAAAACTACAATGTCAAAGTCACAGTAGGTCATATCTAAAGAAAACTTTACTCTTTGGGGTAAGAAGGCAAAAAAAAAAAAAAAAATAAACCCAGGTAAAGACAATAGAAGTAACTCAAATTGACCTTAAGAAACAAAAGAATTCTGGGAAAAAGCAAAGTACCCACACCCTTGCTCAAAGATGTAGAATGAAATAATTTAAATTCTCATAAGAAACCAGGAGGAAAAAAAATTCTTTATTTCTTTCTGTTCTAAACAACGTCTAGGTAATTACTTAAGAGGGCAGACCCCCATTTCTTTCATCACATATAAACTGCATGTAAGACAATCAGAAGAAACAACCAATCAATTCCACATATAAAAAACCACATAACCCTTCAGAACAAAACATATTTCAGTCTTAAACAACAACTAGTTTATTAAATTTGATACAAAAAAGGGTTTGCCTCTATAGGGGTCCAGTAAGAGGGCTAAGAACTAAAGTTCTGTCGTCCAGTTGTGAAGATTAAACTGCTGAAATCTGTAGGCTAATCATCTGACACTTTCTTAAACCAAAGCTCTACAAAGCATACCAGAGTTGCAGGTCCTAACACATGATTTTCTATGAAAAGGAGTAATAAACTTACAGGAAACTAGAGAAATGGAAAAGAATTACGTAAGGCAATGAAAGAGAAACCAAAATGAAACAAAACCCCCACAGAAATAAACCTGAAGGGATTAGTAACTGAAAGATTGGCTGTAATTCTAAATGGTGCAAATTTATGGCACAATAAGATATATTTGATCCATCCATGTTTTGAGAAATTTTTTATGTAGTTAGAAAGAAACCTATCCCATGCAACTGAACTTGGTTCTCGTTTGATGTGTGAAGTGGGATGAACTATATTAAACTACATGTCAGTCATCCATAAAGCAGTAACTTAGCAGTTACTAACTTAGCAGTTTTAAGGCTGTGCGGTGTCTATATCCCAAACAATTTCAGATCAATTACAGTGCAAAGCATTTGAGCATCACTATGCTAAACATCATTCAGGGCAATGCTGAATATCTACCTATATACCTAGTGAGACCTACCTAGTCTCACTAACAGATTTACCCAAACTACTAACCATCCCATGTAAGCACATTGAACAAGAAAACATTTCAAAATCTTATTCTTAAACTCAAATGCTAAGCTGAAGTACTTCACCAAATACACTACAGACACCACAACCACAGTGCTACCCCACCTCTCAAAAAACCCCACAGATATTTCAAGATCGTATCATTGCCATTCTGAAACTTTAACCAAGCAGGGAACATGACTGCTGTACTCCTGGACAAATCACAAATATTTATATTAACCCCTTCCCCCTCCTCTGTCTTCCTCTGTATGAAAAGTAAACTGTGTACTCTTCTGTCCCTCATACTTTGGCATTTATAGCTCTGAATGGTAACTTGCACCATTCACTGACACTGCTCAAGGACATAGAGATCATACATATTTTTCAAGAAAAGGAGTTTCACTCTTTTATCCCCTCCCCTTGAGAACTATGTGTTTGCTTTGCTACACTTAATGCTCAACAATTCTAAAACAGAGCAAATCCCTTAAACAGAGTCTTGAAAATTGTCCACAAAAATCTGACAAAAGCAAAGAGGACAGAAACTCCTCTTTTCATGTAATTCTTACCACCTCTATCAATTGCAGGGACTTTTCAAGTGATGATAACTGCAGTATTTGAATGTTTTCTCTAGAAACAATGAAAACTGAAAAACTGGCACGGGGAATAAAAGTCTTCTGCTGAAGCCTAGACATGTCAACAATAGTGAAAACTTACGAGAAATGTCTTTTTCACCACAAGTAAAATCATAAAAGCCATTCACAACAGGTACTGAAAAGCCTCCCATGGATGTTTGCACTTTATTAACCAAGCTATCAACTCAATCAGTGATGAATTGGGAGAGAAGATAGTGACTCAGACATAATTAATCAGACTTTTCTCTGCTTTGCTTCTCCAGCAAGAGCTATCAAATAAATTTTCTGGACTACTGCAATGAGAAGATCTCTTTACAATTTATTTATTTATTACATAAGGCTAAAGAAAGGAGCCTTATCACACTATATAGACTGTCAAGTAACATCAGGAAAGACTACTACACAGCATAAATTTATACTTCAAACTTCTTTTTCAATGCCCCCCCCAAGCAGATTTTTTTTTCTCATTACAACTTTAGAGCTTCACATCCAGACAAGGCTCACAACTTCATTTACCTGAAGCAGCTAAGAAAATACAGTTTTTCTGTGTCTCCTCCTTTGTTGGCATTAGGAACCCTTCCTCTCATACAGTATGTTTCTGTAAGCTAATGTCCCTCTTTTACGAAAAAAAAAAATCCAAAAAGTGTAAATCACAACAAGCTGTGACACCACTATGGAATGTGAAAGCCATGCAGAGTCTGCAATAGAAATACTGTCACATGTAACTCTCAATTCAAGCATGTAAATTATTAGACATAAAAAGATGAAAGCAATTAGTTGAATGATTAAAACCAATTTTTAAAATCTCAGATTTTCTACATAAAAAGTCTAATACATACATTAGTTCTCACACAAGTGAAAGTTAGATTATTTAAAATTTATGTAGCCTTGCACATACCAGATGGAAATTTGCTTGCCTTTTCTGACATAAAAATAGTATCTTGCACTCATCATTCATACAAACTGGAGGCTTACCAAACCCTTAACATCCCATTCAATGTCACTATCCTGTCAACAAAACGCTTTCAATCAATGCTTGTATTTCTTTTCCTGGAAAAACAGAATTGCCTAGAGTTCTGATTAATTCATTCCCCAGTTAGTGGGAGCAGCAGGGGGCTGCATGTTCTGTGTAGATTTTGAGGAAAAGCTATCATCTAAAGGAAGACAAACAAAAACCAAACAGTACTACCACCTTACAAAAAAATAAGCAAACAAACACACACTCCCTACCCCTCCCCAACCCCAAACAAAACCATCAAACAGAAAAACTAAACCCCAGTGAACAATTATACTCAATGATAACTCTGAGCCATGTGAACCCTGAGTCATGCCCATTCTGGAAATTCAGTATGTTAGGAAAAATCAGCCTAGAATTCCCCTGTTAGTAGCAAGGAACCTCTTCTGAATCATACAAGCAAAGAGGTACTACAAATCATCACATTACACAACGCAGTCTCTCTCTTGAAAATGTCTAATTGACTGCAAACACTGCCAGCACTTGTCACATGAAATGTTTTGAAATAGTGTTTTTACTTAGTTATAATTAAAAATTCTCTGCTCTTTTATGGTTTTTCAAGAGAGATCAGAACTTTTCAAGGGAAGTACGATGGAACTTCCAACCTATTTGCAACTCAGATGGTGAGAATTAAAATGTTCCTAGGTAGAGTTTCAGGATATCAACATCAAAAATCCCACAAACAGAGAACCCAAAAGAATCAAGGTCTTTTGTTAACTGCCAGCTGTCCAAAGCTCAGCAACCTTGTTAGGATCTCAAAACTTGTTCTCCCTTGGGATTCTAGTTCCATTAAAAATTAAGATTACAGGGTTTACCGGTCCTAACAGAAAGGGACGTGGATACAAGAACAAAACGCTGTCAAGAAGTAGATAAAGTCAGACACATGCTACAGAAATTTAGGGTTATCATATACCAGGAGACAAGCCATGATAGAAATGCAAGATGCTACACAATATTATGTTCCTGCATTAGCAAAACATTTTTCAGTGTGCTGTTCAAATGCTCTAGTTACATTTAAAGTGGTTATCTCTGCATACTTGGCTACTAATTTATTAAGAATTTCAAGAACATGGCACAAATTTATTTGCCTAACACCAAACAATGCCAAGCTAGTAACTGTAACTATTTGAATGATGATTTACAAACTCACTTACCAAAAATATCTTCAGTTTGTTAAATTTAATCCTGTAAAAATTTGGATTACATATACAAGTGATGCACATATTTTTTACTCATATTATTCAGCCAACAGAATACATAAACAAATTGTTAGTTTAAACATTAAAAGAAATTATTTTGAAATTAAAAGAAAATTATTTTGCCATATAATAATCATCTTCTGTATTATTTAGTATACTAGTAAGTCACATTGTACAGTCCAAAGTTGTTTAGGTTTTTTAATTATTTTGTCTAACTATGAAAATTCTGAAATCCAATAAAAAGACATTGGGAAGCACCTTATTGCAAAATTACTGATATAGCATACTAACACTAATGTAGTATACAAATCAACTAACTTTCTTTCTGTATACAAATAAGCACACTCAAGATTCAAATTCAGACTTCAGATGTTTCTAATAGTCTGTATCTGATTTACCTATACTACAACAAAATTCATGTCACTTTCAAATATACATGCTAATTTTGAAACAGATTTCTAGATTTTTTCATAACTTAGAATTTGAAAAAAAGAAAAATTATGAACAAGGTTTACAGCTTTTCTGTAAAAAATCATGTTAATTTATTCTGTAAAGTATCACATCAAGTTTGTATTATGACTCTCTTGCAGCACTCTGGTCGCTTTCTCGAATCATTACTTCAACTTCTGTTGAAATTGCCTTCACTGCTTGACAGTCTTATACATTGACTGTAACGACATGAAAAAGAGCCTAAAAGAAAAATTCAACTTAAAATTATTTGACAGAGAGAAGATTAAAAGGGTTTAAGATCATGATTTGAGAAAACAAGTCTCTGATTCTGAATTTAGAAGATACACCTAACACAATGATTCTGCAACCTCTAGAATAATTTCTCTGTCATAATTCATTTCCATCATCAGTTAGTTCCTCTAATACCATTTTCTCCCTCAGGCTGAGAGCAATACCTTTTCTTCAGCTTGGTGTGACATTTTTAACATTTTACTTGGCAATTAACTAGCTATCATCCAAGAACTGAACCATGACTGACTCATCAATTTAAACTTAATTTCAGGACACCTTATTTATTTTTGCATTTCTGTTTGTAAAATGTGATATTTACTCTTATGTTCAGTTCTCCTTATAAAAAATACAAAGCCACAAAAATTTTTCTATTTATTATATTTTGCCAAACACAGAAAACGGTTTTTAAACAGAATTTTTAAAAAGGCTGAGCTCTTGCATGCATGTATCAAACTGGGAGAATAATATTTAGACAGACAAATGTTTTTGTAGCCAATACATACCAGATATAACAGATCTAATGTCAAGTCAGCAGCGACTGAAAAAACTTCAATTGTTTGAACTGTTTGAAAGCTACATAACAACAGTCTCCCTGAATGCTGATGTTTGCCTAGATCTAGTCCTGCTTG
Source organism: Vireo altiloquus (assembly GCA_013396875.1). Lineage (NCBI taxonomy): Eukaryota > Metazoa > Chordata > Aves > Passeriformes > Vireonidae > Vireo > Vireo altiloquus. The sequence goes on along the minus strand of VZRF01010171.1, from coordinate 64,361 downwards.
CCACCAATAGCAGTCGTACTTGGATGTAATCAGCTCTGCTATCAAAAGATCAGATCTGCTATCAATTGTTCAGATCACAAAGTTGACAATTCCAAATTTGTTGCATTTCAGTCTTGCTTACTACCTGAATCACTCCCTTCTTAATGAACCATTCTGACTCATAGGTAACTCCCGAAGGATGAGTCTTGCCAACATAAACAGTATTTGACTGTATGGAGACATAGGTGTTCGGCTGTACAACCACAAAAACCTCCCAGAAAAAAAAAAAAAAGGAAAAAAAGAAGCAGTGCCTCATGATTTAAGCACTAACAACTGTTATGAAAGAGTACAAAAACCTAAAGCCATTTCAACCTTTTCCACTAATTTAGAAAAAAAAGAAAAAAAAAATCCTTTGAGAAAAAGGCTGTACAGTACTGCCCTAGTATCTGCCAGGCAGAAGCCACTTTTCAAAGGGCTTTGTCTATCTCAGCTCTGCAACGATAAAGGCTTACCTTGATAAAACAGTTCCTTCATACAAGTAAGTATACATCATTAGTGATATATTTTAGAAATTCTGGTGAACAAAGTTGAAACAACATAAAATTGTAAAAACAACCTGATATGGAGTACTGTTCATACAAATTTATATATAAAACAGTCAAGTATAAGAGGATACACATAGAAGCTAGAGTACTAGCCCTCCTAGCAAACCAGAAACCATCCCAGAAAGCTAGAAGCCTTGAGAACAGCTGGTGAGGTCTGACAAAACAAGTAATAGAGTATGAAGTCTTCAGCTGATGTCACAGGAAACAAGTCTAACTGGATTTGTAAATTAGCAGGAACTCAATTTTGCATGTTTGTGATGTCGATGAAAAGAATATCATACATGACATGGGCTGCGCGTTTTCCCAGGAAACTGGATAGCGATTCTGCACTTTACCAAAAAAAAAAAACACCTAAAGACTGGTCAAGGGAGGTGATTCTTCCCCACTACTTTGGTCTCATGAGAACACACTTGGAATAGCTCTGGTGCCCCTAACATAAGAAGGACATGAAGACCAGAGGAGGCCACAAAGTTAGTAAGAGGATTGGAGCACCTTCCCCATGAAGACAGGCTGAGAAAGCTGGGGCTGTTCAGCCTGGAGAAGAGAAGGTTGTATGGAAACCTCATAGAGACCTTCCAGTATCTGAAGAGGGCATACAAGGAAGCTGGAGAGGAACTCTTTGTCAGGAACTGCAGTGCCAAGGTAAGGGTTGGTGGCTTCAAACTGAGAGTAGGTTTGAATTACATACCAGGAAGAAATTTTTTATTATGAGGATGGTGAGGCACTGGAACAGGTTGCCCAAAGAAATTGTCAATGCCCCATCCTCAGAAGCATTCAAGGCCAGATTGGATGGGGTTCTGAGCAACCTCATTTAGTGGGAAGTGTCCGTGCCCATGGCAGTGGGCCACTATTAAAAAGATACCTTAGATTCAAGAAAACTCTGACGTCCATCTGTCAAACTCCAACCTACAAGGCCATTAGAGAAGAAGAACCTCACAAAGCTAAAGCTTTGCAAACCTCCAAATATCCGTTTCCTCCTGGTCTACCAGAATGAATACCAGGCTGTGTTTCTACTGAACTCATCATATGTGCTCATCTGTCTAAAGTTCTCTTGCTACATGAAAAGCAACTCTCTGAACTCAGACCTTAGTCAGACTCCAAAACACCCAAAGAACTTAGAGGAAGAATGGGCCTTAAACCCAGAAGACTGTCTGTGAAACTAGCATATACTAAAAAATTATCAACTCAGAGCATGTAACTCAGCCACTGCAAGACACTTATCAGGACAGGAAAAATGACAGATTCCTCCCAAAACTGAAGTCATTACAACTATATTTAAAAACAGTATAGCCACCAAAAGACAAAAACCATAGAAGTCTAAGATTGTTTGGAGACAAAAAATGTACGGTCAGAGTCAGCTGCTTCATAATTGCGACTCACTGGAAAAGAAGTATTTCACAGAATCACAAAATCAATTAGGTTGGAAAAGACCTTTGAGAACATCGAGTCCAACCTATGAACACCACCCTGGTCAACTACACCACGGCACTCACTGGTACATCCAGTCTTTTCTTAAACATGTAATTGGAATTATAAGCCCTTCTTTTAAATTCATTTGCACCTGAAATGCAGAATTTGGAAAGCTAAAAGATAAATCCACTTTTGTAACACCGACAACCCAAAGCAATATATGGAGAGACTCCGTGTACATGTCTGTGTGTGCACACATGAGGAACAAAAAGATGGTCACTTTCATATCCAGAGATTATTGGGATTCCTTTGTTTAATTAAAAAATTCAGTGAACTTTTGCCAAGAAAAGGAGATATAAAATGTAAACTTGAATTATTTTACTACAGATTTCAGCACTGTTTTATGCTAGACTTTGGGTAAATGTAACAATTCAAAGGCATTCTCAGATATCAATGAATTATTTATTTATTTAATATATACCACCATGTTATTTACACACTTTATTTCCTAAGCTATTACGAAGAGCATTAACCACACACACAAGCAGTCATGTTATATCTAATAAAACAGTTTCCTTCTGCCAAGTGATTAAGTACGTATAATATGCGTAACTTCCAGGACCAATCTGTTTTGCAGGGCTGCATCAGGAAGTAATTCAAGCTGTTTACAGCTCCTGCTATGATTTAACTATTCAAACTGTATCTCAGTTCAATGAAAGGAAACTTTCAGCTAAAGAATGGCATACCCTTAAGTTATTTTTAAAAATATGTCGGTAGCCCAGTTCAGGTTCACAACCATTCTAATGGGAACAGCTTTACAGTCTGCTGCTAATTACTTCTGAAAAAACAGACAAATTAGCATTTCCATCTAAATGCCACCATTTTGATGAGCTCTGGAGTGTTAAAAACTTTCTTGTATGAAGCTGAATTTCACTGCTTCATTAGATCAACTATTAGGCACACACTTACCACAGGCTTTACAGGCAACAGTGCAAATCTCTTCTGCAACATACTCTCCAGCTGAAAACTGAAGGTAATCTCCTTCTGTCTTCCCAGGAGAATGATAAAGGTACACTTGAAGCAACGGTTCTGACTGCTTGGGTGCACTGTTATTCCCACGGATGTCACCATTCTGGTGGACAGTAGAAGTTGCTGCACTTTCCATGTTTGTCATTGTAAGACAAGCCATAGTTTGTTTTCGTTCTGTTCAGAGCATTTGTCTGAAAGAAATGTAAGAAATTACTTCTTGACTAACTGTACTTGGTTTTGTTTGTAATACTCCTATGTCGTGACAGTACTGTTCTGACACTGAAAGAACATTAAAACTTGAACACAAGAGAATGGCTTAGGCAGTTTACGAAAAGCTAAGCTTCTCTTTGATTTATTATATTGCCTTAGAGGAAAAGTAACAGACAGTATTACAGGATAAAACAAAGTATTAACTTGGAGGCCAGCTAGAAGATTGTCACTTTTCACTGGATTTTAGACAGCATATGCTCATCTGTCCAACTGCAACATGCTAATTAAACCTGAAAGCCGAAAGAATCACTTTAATGAGACCTATACAACTCATTTTATTCTCAATTTAAATCTAGAAAACAAAATAACATGCAAAGTAACTGAAACACAAGGTCACCACTTGCTGCTGCTGTGAATAACAAAACAAAACTGCTTTCACCCACTAGCACAACAGAAACATTAAACATGGCAAAAAAAGAAAAAAGCTGCTGTTGATCCAGAATATTTAAAATACAACCTATTCTTCTAACGAAGTTAAGCATTTTGAGACTAAATTTTCTGGGAGACAATAACCTGTTTGCCGAACACACTGAGTATAATTCTCTGGGTTATACAGATTTGTTATTATACTGTAATTCAAAAGAATTTCTGTGTTTCTGTAAAGAATGTATATAATTCTTGCAGCTGTATGGAAGAATTTAATCTATTCAGACAAGGACTTCTGTAGATAAGTTACTTGGTACCACAAAGGTATTTGTTTGACAAAAAAACCTATACCAACTCCACACATATCTTTAAGGGGATGTCTGATATAATAAAGACTCAGTGAAAAGAATGGCCTATCCAATTATCCATGTAATAAGTCAGGACAGGTAACAAAATCTGAGATATAAAGACGATGTTTTGGAAATGAAAACTACTAGCTGTGAAAGATGTGATTCTGGTATTAATGAACAGATGATTTAGTTCAACAGGATTATTTTATGTTCCTAATCCTGATAATATTTTAAGTCATGTCTTCTAAAGGATAAGATTAATGGTTCCCTATATTGCTCTAATCACAATCACCAGCATCTATGACGGAACATATTTACATACAATTCTCCGTTGATATTTGTTCCTCCAATGCACCTGAAAATTATTTTCACCAGCCACACTGGGCTGACATTATTCATATGGTTCTTTTTAAGTCAACCATCAAGAAACTCTTTAATGAGATGGAAAATCATGACTTTTTTAATGAAATGGAAGACATTTCATTAAAACATGGAGGACATACAAAATTCTCATGATTTAATAATATGCAGCATTCACAGCCTTCAGAAGATTATTTTTCAACTTAGGGGTCTGGGGTTTTTTTGGGGGGAGTCATGGAGAACACTTGAGGCAATAGGTGGCTGTTGAAGGGAAGCCTCCAGAGCCAGGGTCTTTAACCATACCACTTCAAATGTACAACTTCAAAGGTTCAAAAATGAGAGCATCCTCTCACTACAGATAAACCCCGAACAGCTAATTACCTTTTTTTCACTTGAGAAAACTCTGTATTAAACATGGGAGTGATGAAGCTCTTTAAACAAGCATGTCACAAGCCATCCACTTGCTGCAGGAATCCACAGAAAGTCAGACAAAGCATGCACACAGGCAAAGGTGGAACATAATGTATCTGCAATAAAAACACAATACTAAAAAATGTTAATGGCTGTGAACAATACAAAATGCATGATTATTGAAGAATTCAAATCTGCATTTAGATACAGACAAAGTGATCCCCTCCTATATTATCTGCCCAGATACCTGTCATCTTTGCCAAGAACTTTTTAAATTTAGGCTTTCTAAAATACAAAATTTAAAAAAAAAATTAAACCACATTTTTGGAACTGAGACTGCTTCTCAGTTTTAGCAAGAAATGGGTGTAGAAGCCAGATATCTGACTTCAAATGTAATTACCAATTTTTCTTTGCACACATGTTTTTCTTCTCTGTGAATACAGCATCAGTTTATGAAAACTGTTGATGGCATTACATAAAAAAAAAACAGAAATGAAAAAGGAAAAGTAATCACAAAAAGAGACACAGTATGTTCACTTCATGTAGCAATAGTCCCTTTAGCCACAACAATTAATTCTGCTTGAAAACTCACAACATCCACTCATTTCAATTCATGTGGAAGTTAAGACCAACTGTCTTGTAGCAGGAAGGACAAGGGCACACCCACTCTTGCTCTCTTTGCGCAACACTTCTGTGGTTGCAGGAAATCCTATTTCAAAGCACTCAAGCAAAACAGCAGCTTCTACAGCAGTGAAAAAATATATGCATTCCCTTTGTGACCCTCCCAACACAGCAAAGGGCCTGACAGAGAATCAAAAATTAATTTTAGAACTCAGTAAAGGGGAGAAAATACCATGGAGGTTCAAAGGAGGCAGAATTCAGAATGGAAGAACTCTTCAAGTTTTATGTTTGTCCCTGAACAGGAGCGAAGATATCAACACAGTTTCCTCAGTGCCATGGGCTGTGCTGACCGAGTCTATCATGAATACCACACTCCCTCCCTTCTTCCCTCCCCCCAAAAAACACATCTCAATGAGCAGGTCTCAATTCTGCTTCTTTCCCCACAGAAGTCAAACTGATGGCAATGGTTAGTGTTTCTCTTCTTGCAATACCATCTTTAAAGAGGGACAGTTTTGCCTTGCTTGGACAGTTGTGTATTTTGTATGCACCTCCTCCAAGTGATTCAGATCATACCAGCATCTGATCTGAAGGCCAGCAGAGTCAGTGCAAGTTCTCCAGACCTGTGTTGAAGTGCCAGAGGGAGAGAGAAAGGGCTGCTGTGGGGAGAGCTGTCTATCTCTGACCTACTGAGTACACATTCCATGCACGCTGATCTGAGAGCACGACCTTCAAACAAAGCAGAGAACCACCACCTGTTCACACATGTTTCAGATCAAGGGGCATGGTGGGTATTCTAAATTATTTTCTATTTTGAAAGTACTGTTCCATGCTCAGAACTGCCTAGCATTCATAATTCCCAGTCAGGCTCCTGACTTTGAGTAAAACTGCATGAAGATTTATCTGATTGTGTTTAACTACGTAGTTCTTCCACAAACCCAGTAGAATAAGGATTGCAGCATTTGAATAGCCTCAGTGACACTGCAGCTTGCATTTCAAAGGCAAAAAATCAATAAAGAAGCCTAATATCAAGTTTATTCTTCACATGACAAATGAAAATGACTGCTTTCTTATGAAAGAGCAGCTTACAGCTGTGGACAAGAAGCATGGAAACTCAGAGATGAAAAACTTCAAGCTGAACAGGTTCATATAACAACTTTCTTTCTTTCTCTCCCTACCCATTTTTTCTTTAAGAGAGATTCAACTACTTTTTCTTCAGCACATATTTACTGACACACCCATTAACAGGATCTGCATCAAGGCCTTATAAAATCATTCAGTTCACACACTTTCAGACTGAGTAAGTCTCATCTGACACAACTTAATCTTTCAGAAGCAGAGCTGCTGTACCAATCTCATAGTGCACCATCTTGTCAGTGACCTAGCTCCCCCCTTTCCTCCTTCCCTCTATTTAAGTCTACACCAGCTTACATTTCTGGTAGCTGCAAGGATTTAAATGACCAATTCCAAAATTAACCTACGAGTCTAATTCATCTCAGTCAAAATAAATTAGTCCATCATCTCCAAGTTGCCACTGTCTGCAAAGAACACAATACAGAAGTTGTTATTTCAACAAGGCTTCAGAACTGATATAAACACAACTAATGTTTGTGCCTGTGTCACCAACTACTCAGTTTACTAGTGAACAAAGATCAAATAGCATTTTCTATTGACAATAAGACCTTGAAGACATAGGCTGTCCCCCAACAACTCAATATGTTTATTGCTAGCAAACCAAAGATGACAGCAATGGGAACCCTTTCCATTTGCTAATACACACATTGTTCTTTCGAGGAATTTGAATGAACATCAATAATTAAAGCCTTCCCAAGTGATGGCAGGTAGATTGTGTAGCAGGATGTTCTGCCTGGAATGGAGTAATGGAACTTGAACAATGCCCTGTTTTCCAAAGCTATCTGTGGTGAACTAAAATGGGGTGTGTCATAATGCCTCTGGTGTTGAATTAAGCTAAAACCAGACTGACTCATCAACACCAAAGTTAAACATCCTGATAGTGAGGAGAAGATGTGGCAGATATGGTGAAGTATCCTCACCTAAAAATGCTAAGGTGACATAGTTGGCCTGGATATGACTGACAGTCAATCACTTTACACTCTAGAAGCCCAGTTCCACTTTCAAATAGGTTCTTCTAACATATCCCTTCTTGCAGTGTGTGTGGTGATTGGGTGAGGATGGCCCTCTACTCCTCCATGTTAAGTGAAACAGATTTTCCCACAGTAGCTGCTATGGCTAAGTAACATCAATCTCTACTTAATAATTTTACAGGATTTCTTTGCTAGCTTTAATAGAATTGCTTTAATAGAGTTTCTTTGACATAGTACACTATACCATCCTAATTTGGCTTCTATACTGGGTAGTAAATAATTCTAATTAAGATCTTTATGTCTAATCATTTATTATCATAAATAATTCATTTTTATATAAATATATCTGGTTTGCCTTCCTTATTCCTGTGGGACAAAGCTGTACAAAGATTCAATCACAATCCTACAATTTCTTAGACTTAAAACTTTTAGTCTGGGGTTAAGATTGGATCCAGCCACACTAGACTCCTCTCCAAGGAGGAGTTTAGAAGACAAGAGGGTCCCTTCTGCACCTCATGACTCAATGGGAGCTTCTCTAATAAACTTTGTCTGAAGGTCTCACTCCACCTGTGATAGGAGATTAAGTTCACAGCAAAGTATCACAGAAAGTGCTAACATGTCTTACATAATTCAGTAGTAACAGAACATCACAAAGTTCTAAAGGGTATTATGTATCTTGCTCCAAGACCACCAAAATAAATTTTTTACCTCCAAATCCAAACTTAGACTAAGAAAAAAAGTCAGTCCGTTTCCTGCTTGCAATTATTTCGGCTAGTTTGTTTGATTTATGCTTAATAGGTATACTTAATATTTAATTATAGTCTTTGCAGTTTAGTTTGAATACATAGACAAATGAACTACAATTAACCTTTCCCATACCATGTGCTCAGCATGGCTTATTATGCTATAAAAAGTTTAAAATTTTAAGAAGATAACAAAAGTATTCATATTCTGCACGTACAACATGTGGTATCCTTGCAAATCTGGTCTGATTTTCTTTGTCTATGCAAGTTTTTTTTGGTGGGTTGCTTTAAAAGCAGAACACAAATACATGCACTAATCTGACATGCAATACAGTACTGTATTTTTCAAACGTCACCTTGTACAGAATGACAGTGCTTTTTAATGGACCAAGAAGACATTATGAAGTCTTTGTTCAGTCAGAACATGCCACATCAGCTAGAATTTCACCAAAAAAACCCACAGCAACAGATTCATACATTGAATGAATGCATATCCATGAGAAAAAATTCTCCTGACTTTGTCAAAATATTTAACAATACCTTTAAAAATACTAAGCAATCAAGAAAATCTGAGAACTTTTTTCCATTGTTTGGATAACGGGTGCCAAGTTCATAAATAAAGTTCATCTGCAATTCAAATGCACTCTCTTCTGCATTAAAACGCTGTTGTCTTATCTCAGGCAACATTTATTCTGATGTTAAAAACAGCTTTCACAAAAAGCCAGCACCAGCACTTGTCACTACAGGGCCAAAGAATATTTCATAAAATACTCATAAATGTCATAAAATATTGTCCTAAAGCATATTCAAAGAAGTTTAGTGAACAAGGAGCGTGTCTTCAGTTTTCATGCTCATTTTTCTAATATGCTCTGCCTCTTGTTGCCCTGCCACAAGAAGGGTAAAGTCACACAAGAAAACAACTTGCTCCTACAAGAAGCAACAGCAAAAAGTTAAGTAACTCCAAAGGAGGTTTCCTGTTTTATCAGCTTTATACTAAGAGCACACAAGAATTTTTAATACACCAAAATTTGAATGCATGTGGTAGCAAGCAAATACATAAGAAAGGTGACAGATTAACATATCAATGACAAAACGTGCCAAAAAAAAAAAAAAAAAAAAAAAAAAAAAAAAAAAAAAAAAAAAAAAAAAAAGGTAGAGAAGCAAAGACAACATTTGCTTACAGTTTTCACTTGGAAAACCACTACCAGTATCCACAATTCAGTCCATGAACTTTTGCATAAGGTAAGAGTAATGATCCTAGCTTGATCCACTTGCATGACACACAGGGACTCAGTGGATAGAAGCCGTTAATATGAGGATTATCGTCTTTCTATTCTGATTAGAAATTTAAAACTTGGGATTTCTAAGTCCTTCACAACAGAAGTAGTAATTTCTGTCCTTATTGCAGGAAGAAAACTACCTGGGGCTGCTGTCAGAAAATGAATGAACACCACAGTAACCTGCCAAGGAGGTGAGTTACCAGGTAAGTAATCAAATCAAAGACCTGCCCACAAGCAACAGCTCTGTTTAGGTTCCATTAGAACTTTGGCAAAAGTTAGTCAATATCTGCAAAACATTTCAGTTTCACCATGGTGATAAATTTCAGCAAAAGTCTACTTCATCAGAAAATTTCCATGCAATTTGAACGGTTGCCCAACCATTTGACACAGATTATGTCCCAAGACAATGGCATCTGAGGGTCCATTCAGAGCCACCATTATCTGCATATCTTAATACACACAGAAGACATAGGGAAAGTAATGATAGTGGTTCAGGAAATCTGTTTGCCCGAAGTATGTGAAAAATATCACCAGTTTACCATTTTTCTCTTACGTATCTCTCAAATTCTTCTAAAGTGAGCAATAAAAGATGATAGCACCAAAATTAGGACTAAGTGATACTTTCACAAGTGTACCACATCATACTACACTTTGTTTTGTTAACTGTACTGAAAATATACGGAATACTGTTTAATAGCTCAGATCATGAAATAAAAGTTACTAGAGCATAGGTCTTCCTTAATTGATTCTTTGATTTCTTTCAGAAAGACATTAAATAAGAAGTGCCAATATTCCTGTGTACATGGAGGAAATTAATTCAAAGAAAAAAGCCGGATTGCTTGCTACTGGTCTCATTCTGCCTGGTTGGCTTTTGGTTGCAAAAAAATCTGAACCACTTTCCTACACTGAACAATCAAAACACCAGTTTCCACAAATGAAAAAAATAACATTTTGATGTTGAAAAAATATTACAACAAACCTCCAAAGAAAAAAAAAAAAAAAAAGGTATTTTTCCTATTAAAAGGCATTTTTGTTAAAAATGCTGTCTTGGGGAAAACACTTCAACAAGCTCTAGAGAATACGTAAGAGTTACATTTACACTCACAAGTTAAAACAAATACTGGAAGTGCAAACAAAAGCAAAAAGTACAACAACAGCAAAGTAGTCTGTGAAATTACTTGGCTTTCTTAAATGTTGCAAGACAGAGACAGTTGGGAGGTGATGCTGGAAGAATCAATTTTGAAGAAAGCTAGCTATTCTTCCCCAAATGCAGTTCCTGCTGTCATGATTGAAGAGCAATTTGTGAAAACATGAACCAGCACTTGTCGCTACAGGGCCAAAGAATAGCATGAACAGTTGCAAAACAGATGTCGGTCTACAGATGCTGTCAAGAACCAGGCAGGCTATGCTAAGCTATCAGAAGTCACACACATTCCACGCTGCAGTCAGTGAGTGCTGAAGAGCGGCACAGCAGACACCAGCTGTCTCACAATGGCAAGGGTTTCAAACCAGTAACTCTTCTCTCAACCTTCTGTGGCAAGCAGGGGTTTCCCAGGTGCATTCCAGTTTAAACATCTTAACTGTGGAACAGAGAGAACAGAGAACAGACAAGACTCACCACTCACCTTAGTCTGGTACTTCTGAAAGACATCGGACCTTTGACAAAGTTCTTTATCCTCTCCCACTACAGATGAGCAATGGAGTTCGGAGTCTATAAAAAAGATTATCTTTTAAGCAAATAGCAACACAACTGTTTCGTCAAGCAAGTTTTATTTACTGGTAGAAATTACAAGGTTCTCTTCCTCACAGAAGAAAAAGAGTTTCTCACAGCAAACATATCGGTGAGGGAAAACCAATCAAAACTCTTTCCAGCTGCCATTGGCTAACAGTATAAATTGCCCCGCTTGCATTTGTTTAGGAAGTCTTTTCCAAGACTCGGATTTTAAAAAGTTAAAACTCTTTTGGACTTTCCTTCTGAATTCCGTCATCTCCGTTTTCTTGCACTCTTATCTCACTTCCCCAGTCTGGCAACTTCCCTCCTCAGAGCTTAGTAAAACTACTGCTTCTACAGTAACTGTCATATGTGTTTACACTAAATTCAGGAACTCAAGAAGGCTGAAGAGCTAGAATTTTCTTGAGAACCAAGAGCAGAAGATTATGTAGCAGGGGAAAGGGCAGTGACACCACTAAGTCTCCTCTAGGCAAACAGGAGGTAAACAGAAAGAGGAAGAGCCATTATAAAGACTAGAAGTGTCAAAATGGTGTTTAAAATCATGCTTTCACCTTCATGGTTTATTTTGTAGCTTTTTCAACACAGATTGTATTTAGAAACATTAAAAAAAAAAGAAAAAAAAAGAAAAAAAAGAGAGGGGAATGAATGAAAGATCCTGATTCCCGCCCAAGAATCAGAACAGCTTAAGAAAAAAATCTGTCACTAAAACGTTAAGGACAGTTTAAGGAAATTTGCAGTCACTTAAGTGAGAAATAATCCCATGGAACAGTATCACTAGGTCTCTTCATTCTATCGTTTCAGGTACAACGGTTCCTCTAGCTTTAACTCCAGAATATCATGACTGAAACTAGTACTCTTTGCTGAACTTCAAAATATCTACCTTTAGAGATTAAAAGTACACTTTCACACTCTGCCATACACAGTCAAGTATCATGGAGAATATAATTATAACCCCAACCAGCTCTTCTGCCTACAAAATGAGAAAAAGAAAAGTCCACTATGTTCTCCACAAAGTTATGTTTGTAAGATGTCACCCCTTCTGCTCCCAGTTTCATAGGTTATTTGGCTTCTTTCCTCTCCAAGTTTTCATCACCTGACAAAGGCAAAGGGTAAAGTGGTCTTGGACAAGAAAATGGCAGTAATAGGCCGCATGATAAAACACGACCTTGATTCCTGTAATATTTTTTTCTGTGAAAAATATGGGGGAAAACAAGTCCAGTAAATCTGAGACAGAGACATCAAAAATGTGATAACATCTGGATGAAGGAACTATTCCTATGCCAGCTACACTACCTGAATAGAATCTGGAAACACGAGCTTCAATAAATTAGCTCTTTGCAGAAATAACTGTCAGGACGTAAACAGGATAACAGTTAAGTCAGAGTGAATCAGCAAACTCTTCAGAACAGCCAAGAGCAATAGATGTCAGGGTCTCCGCTGGACTCTCCAGAAACACTTTCTTCAGCCCAGCCTGCTTTTTCAGCGTCAGTTTAAGAACTGTATATCTAAAGGTCAGATCTAATGCAAATTTCATTGTACAAATTCCCTCCTCAAGGTGTAGGGGATTCTGGGGGATTTTGGTATCGTCGTCTGCCTTCTTCCTCATCTTTGGAAAAGTGCCTGAAGTCTTGTAAAGGAAATCAAGATAGCCTCTTTACAATGACACATCAGTTACAGGAACCTGGGCCACTAATATTATTTACAAGTGCTAACCTTTGGTTGTAGAAATTATAATTCTATACAATGCGATCTCTACAAAATGTTTTTATTTAAGTTTTCTTTATTGTTACAGAAGCAGCTAAAAACCTAGGTGAGAATAAAGCCCACAGTCCTCAGCCAACTAATATAAAAAACACCCTGCCTTAAAGAACACCTGCCCCCCCCCAACACCAAGCAAACAAACAAACAAAAAAAATCCCCCCAAAGGATCCTCCCAAAACTCCAACCAAAGGAAAAGCCAACACAAACCCACACCCCTTCTCTCCCTGCTCTCTAACCTAGATCCTATCCAGTGTCAACAAGGCTACAACAAGGTACTTTATAAATCCTCAGAGAATCAGGGCCCAGTCATATAAAACAAGACAACAAAACACAAAGAAGACCATCTGAGACATACAAGCAACAATCTGAGATATAGAAGCAACTGCCACAGAAATATTTCAAATCAAATGATTTCTGTAGAAGTTTAATTTAAGTCAAGACTATATAAATGCACTCACAAGCCTATCAAATAGTGATTCAGAGCTCAAATACCGTATCAATATATAATTACTATAACATATAAATATTGCAGCTTCTTGTTACTCTTTGACAGAAGAGTTGAAGTATTTTTACAAAAGGAATACATCCTTTTTTAAAACTCTAAGTTAATGCTTAGTATTGCTGAATAATTTATGACAGCAATGTTGATGTTTTATCTTTACAATTCAGGAAAATGTACTTGCTTGATAGTTTACTTAATGTTTCCTTAAATATCAATGGCCTGCGAGTCCTCCACTTGTTCCCTATCTGAAATACCAGACAGCTTTTGCAAAGATACTGCACTACATGCTTTGCCAAGATCATGTTATCTCTATAAACACAGATTGTCACAAAAAAATGCAGGCCAGAAAATCCAGGGCTCTGAAAGTAAACAAAGGTTTTTCATAAAATATAACACTCGCAGAGATTCTGCAAAAGTCTAATAGAGGTGACAAGGAGAAAGAAACATTTAGTTAAGACAAACATATCTTCATAATGTAACATTTCAAATAGTCTGTGTTCTCTTGAACATTAAAAAAAAACCCCAGAGACTGGTGCTTACCCAAACACTGCAGAAGAGTCAAATTATCATCATGTGTAAGCCAGTGCTTACAGAACTCTGTTTTGAGTATGATTAAGCATTCAATTGTACATTTCACTTTTAAAGAAAAAGAAAATATTCCAAATAAAGACAAACTTAGAACTGCCTATATCCACACTGCCTTTCCCCAAAGCTCTGAAATAAGAATGACACAAACCTTTCTTCAGGATTTTTGATACAGTATCCTGAAACACTGTAAGAAAATTGCAGAAGGCAAGAGCATGAAATTTGTGCCCCAACAGACTAAAACAATCAAGCAGACTACCTGACAGATTCAAGAAATAAAAAACATAGTGGAAAAGCAATGAACTGTTTAAATGGGATATACAATAGCTTTATAATAAATATCTATTTAAAAAAAAAACATTTTTTGTCTCAGAAACAAGAGTGTCAAACTACTAAAACAAACAATCAGGAAAGAAGTAGAATACAGAAGTATTCCCTGATTTTAAAACATGCAGAGAAGATGCACTGTTACAAAAGAGGGTTTAGATAATCTGATGTTACTGAACTTGATGAAGGGAGGAAGAAAGCCAAAATGTAACTGACTGGTCTATGATATATGGAAGATCAGATAAGAAGATACAGTGCTCTTTTCTGGATTTTAAAATGTGCTGTTACAGATTGTGCTATTATCAGTTCCTTTATGACAAGGCATTATAAAATAAAGATATAGCATAACAGTATTTAACAAGAGATAAGTTGTTTATAAAAATGTTTCATTACAAAATTCCCACTGAACAATTATTTAACTCCTCCTAAAAGTCTTTCTGATGACAGAAAACTAGAAAAAAACCCTGAAAAAACTGAGGTCACTCTGTACATGAGTCAATTCCAACACAAGTTTTGCCTCTGAGCCCTGAAGTCTAGGGCTTTCACCCACATTTCCATGTCTTTAGCACTGTGGGAACTCACCCCAAAGTTCTGCAAATATATGCACTCAGTAATGTGAATCAAGGCACCTCCCTGCAAGTCCCCACTCCAACTCAGCAATCTTGTCTAAAAGTGTTATTTTCCCACCCACTTGTGGATAGGAAATACAAATCTACCTCAGGTGATCTGTTCAAAATCTAAAATACTCCATTCTCTAAATTACAGAAGAACTTTTTCCTAGATCAATCTGAGACTTACAAGTCACTTCGGTTTTCTACAGAACTTCTCAGTGTATTCTGCATACTTATTTGCAGCTTCATCTCAGCTCTGATGAAGTAAGAATTTCACATCTCTCTCAGGGTCTGGAACGAGCTGTTGCACAGAAGCACGGACATCAAGAACCACCTCCTGAGGCAAAACAGAATGTGACTAATGCAAAGTTGACAAAAGCAAGCTGGGACCATGATGCAACGCAAAATCCAGCTAGGCCCCCCAAAAATGCCTAAAAGATATTGCAGACTCTTTGATACTTTTTATTTCATTGAATGCAAACAATTAGATAGGCTGGAGCCAAGTCTAGAACGCAAGTGCAATACAGTCTACTGGAGCCAAGTCTCTGCATAATTTGCCAAGTATTCTGAGCAAGACTCGTCTTCATCTGAACTAGCTGCTCTAAGAGGTAGGATTTTATATAAACATTTCTGGATACAAGAAAAATTGCTGAGGCCCTCTGAAATGAACTACAAGTTTAAAACCAACCATGGTCTCTCCTCTCTTTATGCATGCTTCGAGCTCCTAAAGATATTCCTAAACAAAGTACAAATCACTATAAATATTAGTAGATCTTGGATTTGCTAAATATATATATTCCAATTAGCAAAAGAAAGCCAATTAAAAATTCTAGGCAGGAATTAATAATTTCTGAAAAGACAACTCCCCACCAGGCATTGCAGCATCTATAAATGGACATCCCTCTCCCCTCAATGGCCCTTCAGAGTTTGCCACATGTACCACTAAGCAGTCTTTTAGGTTCTTTTTTTTCTTCATTGGTACTTAGTAAGGACTCCGATCACTAGTAGCTGCAAGAAATAGTCCATCCACATTTAGATCGAAACTACACATCACAATATTTGTCTGCCAATCCACCAAATAATAAGTGAATTAAGTTTCATTTCATTAAACACAGTCACAGGGTAATTACATCCCTTTGACTGTCACACAGGCGAAAGATAAAATGTAAAAAACACCTCAGCCAAACAACAGGAGAAGTCAGACCAAGGCCTTAATTTTTATGATCCCTGACAGCACCCTTTAGTATCAAATTTGGTCAAAAACAAACCTCCACAATGCGGCTTTACTACAACAGAGAGCACGCTTCTGTCAGCGACAAACTTAGCCTCAGTGTCACCAGAGCCCTTCCCCTATTCTAGACAATCTTTATGTATTTGCACAAGTTTGTAACAATGCATAGTAACCTTAATATTTTCCGTTTTCACTGCAGTTCAGTACTCGGATATTTACATAAAACACTGCCACTTTTCTTATTTTCTAGATCTAATACAAGAGTCTAAATCACTTCCCTAGGTTCACACTGTGAACCACTGGTAGACCTGGTATAAACAAAATTCTTTGTTCCATGAAATATTTAAGAGAAAAAATTTCATTGCAAAGGAAGATTTATCTCATAATTCTTTTCGAATACGGTAAACAGTTGAAAAATCTCCAAATTGCTTAAACACTGCAAAAAAATCCATTTTAAAATCCAACCCTTATCGTAACTTTCCCCATCCAGTTTCTCATGTTTCATTTTTCAGTTTTAGTATATAGAGAAAACCTCAGGGAGAGGAAAGAAGAAGAAATTCTCCTGAACATACAGAGTTCAACACAAAGGGCATGAATAAGGAATAAACCAAATCATACCAAGGATAAAAAAAAACACTGAGGGAAAGACATAGATATATCAATATACATCTCAAAAAGTAACACAACACAGTGATTCTGCAAAATGTTGATTACTTCCATTCTCAATTACTCTATTTAGAGTTCAGAAAATATATAATTAGGTTATAAATGTGACACTATTGTGAACAACTCTACCAAACGCTGTACATCTATTATTCAGTACCTCATAGGTGACCAAGATATTCTTCATGCCTACAACAGAAACAAGATTCTTAGTGACTCTGTGGTACTGCTCCACTCTAAATGCCATTAGGCAGGTAGGATGTAATGCTCTCTGCATTATTTTGAGCAGTAAAAAAAATAAACTCACAAAAATACGCTCTTGTTATTCTTCCATTTGCTCTCAGGAATGACAGGTTTTCATTTACCAGATGCTTCCCCTTTCCACTCCCCTGAAAACTATTCAGAGACAAAGATCACCATTTAACATTTGGCCTCATTAACTACAGGCAAAAGCAGCATATGTCACCACTACCACATCTCTGGATAGTGTGTAGGATGGGACAGAGTCTGCCAGTCATTTCAGACAGGCAGTCAGAATTGCAAGAAGGGTGTGGTGGGTTGGCCTGGAGGCCAGGTGCCCACCAAGCTGCTCTACCACTCCCCTTCTCAGCAGGACAAACAAGAGAAAATAAGATGGAAAACAACTCCTAGGTTGAGATAAGCCAGTTTGCTAAAGCAAAAGCGAGAGTTTGTGCACACATAAGCAAAGAAAAACCCCTATTCTCTACTTCCTACCAGCAAGCAATGATCAGGCACTTCCCAGGAAGCAGGGCTGCAGCACGTGTCGCAGTTGGTCTGGAAGGCAAACACTGCAAATAACCAATGCTCTCCCCTTCTCCTCCTTTACACAGCTTTTATATCTGAGCTGAGGGAGCCCCGGTGGTCTAGTGGTTAAGGATACGGCACAGTAATTGCCGGGGCCCGGGTTCGATTCCCGGCTGGGGATACTCCCTGGGCAGGCAGAGCTCGTTAGCCCTGCAAGGGGGCAATCCGCCTACATCCTGAGGAGGACCTCACTGCCACTGTCCAAGAATCGCTTTGGCCCGGCAGAAGAACCTCGGGATTAAAGGGTGGGCTCAGATCTGCGCGCCCTGTGTCTCACCTAAAAAATCCAGTGCGCAGGCTGGAAGGTCTGAAAGGAAAAAGAGGCCTTCCCCGGATCTTCGTACACGAAGGCTGGCCAGCAAAAAAAAAAAATATCTGAGCTGACATCATATAGTATGGAATATCTCTTTGGTCAGTTCGGGTCAGCTGTCCTGGTTATGTCCTCTGCCAAGATTTTGCCCACCCCCAGGCCGCTGGTGGGAGAGGAATGATGGATGAACAGCACTGACGCTGTGCAGAGCTGCTCAGCAGCGGCCAAAACACTGATGTGTCACCAACATGTTTGCAGGTACCAATGCAAAGCACAGCACTGTGAGGGCTGCTGTGGGAAAAAGAACTCTATCTCAGCCAGACCCAATAGAAAGAGGTGCAGCAGTTTCTTTTTGAGAAAAAGGGTTATAGGAGTTAAATGACTGTCATAACTGACAAAGGATGTTAGAAACCCTCTAAAATCAAAATAATGTAAGAAGTGCTTCTTGAGCTCCATTTTACCAGATACAGGCTTTTGGGGACAGCAAGACAGTGTAATGGAGGTATGGCCTCATCTGATGAATGATTCTATCCCATCTGATATGGAAACTTCCTAAAGCCAAATTAACCCCCTCTCAGACTATGTCCCGTTAAGCAACGCAAGCACAGCAGCTGAGTCACACTTAAGATTTGAGATCATTTAATGTGTTTACACAGTCTCCACCAAAAAGAAGAAAAAGCGTGGGGAACAGGAAAAACAAGCAAATCCTTGAGGAGGAAAAAAAAAACAGTGGATTGAGAGAGAAAGGACAGTATGACATGTATTAGAAACTGACACAGCAGTACATCAGATCTTCCATAAAAATCTGAGTACCTATTACTCTAAAACCTGGATGTTGCTTGAATAGTCTTCAAGTTTACAATGCTTTACTAGGTGAAGAGCACAGATTAGTATGCCAAGTCTGAGCCCAAACTTCTCTCAAAAGCAGTTACTTTTTCTCTTTCCCCATCTCCACTCCTCCTCCCAACTAAGCTTCTCTAATAAAGAGAAATTCTCCTCTCCTCTCTCATCCACAATTGGGTACAAAACCAGGTTCAAACTTCAGCTGAAATAACCTCAATGATTTAGCACTTACTCCACCTTGTTTAAAACTAATTAAAAAGTAATTTAACTTGTATAAAACTAATTAAAAGTTCATGGATTCAAAGGCAGGCATAAACTTAATACACACAATGTAAAATCAATGATTGTGCATAAGCAAATGAAAAAAACTAGCAGGTTGGATGGGCTTCATCTTGATGGGCACAGGAAAACAGTAACTACTGAACATGACCAGAAGTCTGGATGCCATTTGATTCCTAGAAAAATCCAAAAAGAAAGAAGGAAATGAAGGCATCTTGCCAAAATAAGTTCTTCCAGAGCATTATGTTTTAAACCTTGGAAACATAACTGAACATGAACAAAAACTTGGGAAGAAGTTTCTACTACTCCTGAGAAGGAAGTATATTCTCATGGATTATTTGCTGGGAGGCAGTGACACGCACCAGAGAGGGGGATATTGCTTGACAGGAGGGTTAAAAGCACGAGTCTCAATTTAGGTGGAAGATGAAGACAGCACACCAAGTCATTTATGGGACAGAAACCAAGAAAACCAGGAAAAGCATAGATATTTCTCCCACTTTATCTCCCGCACCCCTACATCACTGTCTTGTACAAAAGAGTATTTAGGACTCTTCCATTCCCCTCCTATCCCTGGCAAATACAGTCTCTCTCCTTATCAGGTCCCAGACTCATCCAACTAAACCAATGCTATGTCACTCCCCACCAAGGACACTCCTTTTCCAGTTCCCTTGGGTTCTGTTGAGTCTGCCCAGCATTCCTAGGCTAACAAATCAGACACTGCAGAGCATATGATAAAGAACATTTCCCCATACTAAGGTTAACAAATTCATTGATTTCTCATTCCCATGGTGTCCAAATAACAGCTACAAGTGAGCAGAAATAAGAAGCAGGAAGAGCTGATGTTAAAAATATACTACAAGTGGTTCAGTGCATTCCATTCCCCACCCTGCCCCTACTCTCTCCCCCTCCCCATCTACAGGGAAGGAGAATTGATCATTTTAAGCCTTATCAAATATTTCTTTGGTCACTCTCAAGCAACATTTCCTTATTCCCTAAGTAGGCTGGAAAAAGTTGATGGAGGAGGATATAAGATTGCTGAGCCTCAGGGGGTGGTGATTAGGAACTTTAAGCTGAGGATTTCAGTCATTATGAAATCTCTTTAAACACGGGGAGGAAACCTCAGAGGTAGCTCACGCCTTTGAGCACTACAAACGCAGCTAATGCCTTTAAGCATTAAAATTACAAGTTCCACCCTCCTATTGCTGACATTTTCAGGCCTTTTTTTTATGAAGGTAGAACAAATGAAACCTACAAAAATCATATTTTAAACTGACAGAAAATGTGAGGAAGCAGGAGAAAATACCTTAATGGTATTGACCATTCGAGTTGATTTGGGGAAGAAAAAAAGAAGGTTCAAGGAGTCTTACAATAGAACCCTTGATCAAGAACAAGTTAACATTGACATCCAAATCACTGTTCTAATCTTCCCATTATGGAGTGAGAAAAAATACCAGCAAAAGTGACTGCTATTCATTCATGAACTTGAGCCACCATGGCACAAGAGGCCAATGGTAATTTGCCTTGTACCAGCAGGACCAGGGCACTGATTGGTCCCTGTACTCAGCACTGGGGAAGCCACACTTCAAATCCTGTGGTCAGTATTGGCCCCCTGATGACAAGAAGGACATTGAGGTGCTGGAGCATGTCCAGAGAAGGGCAGTGGAGCTGGTGAAGTGTCTGGAGCATAAATCCAGCTGTGAGGAGCAGCTGAGGGAGCTGGGGTTGTTTAGCCTGGAGAAAAGGAGGCTCATGGGTGACCTTATCAGTCTCTACAGCTGCTATGTGAAAGGAGGTTGTGGTGAGGTGGTGTTCAGTCCTTTCTCCCAAGTAACGACTGACAAGACAAGGGGAAATCCCTCAGGGTGTGCCAAGAGAGCTTCAGGTTGGATATAATGAAAAATATTCTTCATTGAAAGAGTGGTTAAGCATTGGAACAGGTTGCCTGGGAAGTGGTGGAATCACCATCCCTGGAAGAGTTCAAAAAAGGAGCAGGTGTAGCAATTCATGCTATGGTTTTAGTGGGCATGGTGGTGTTCAGTCAGACTGGATTTTATCTTGGAGGTCTTTTCCAACCTTTGATTCTATGACTCTACAGCACACTTTGCATATTCCTAATGACAGAATAAAGATTGTTTAGTCTCAACTACCGACAAATGTTACCTGCTGCAGAGCCAACTAGCCTTACTGAAAGAAACCAGAACAGAAAATACTTTTAACAACATAATCCTCCACAAGAACTAAACAGCTCTAATCCTTGTGGTTCCAGCTGAGTAGCCTCTGATCTGACACTTATAAACAGAATGCAGAGGGAACAAAGTAGCTATGTTATTTTCGTATCACCTGCAACATACAATGAACCAAATAAAGACTTATAAGCATCTGGCTTTCTCAAAAGTACATATGAAATAAAGAACTAGTTCTACACAGTCCACCAGCTCACAGGTATGGATTTCACACCTGCTCAAACTTTTCTTGGGCAGTCTGTGCAAACACCTTGCTCAGATAAATCAGTTTTGCTTCCTCTGGGAAGGAAATTGCATAGTTTTCCACAGAGCTTTTAAAACACCCAGCCTAAAAGGGTGAAGAGGCTTCACCAAGTTGTGCCAACTATTATAACACTAGTTTATAAAATACATCCATGCCAGCCAATTTCTTCTCTAGTCAAACATATAAAATCACTACTATGAGTTTCAATGCCCTAATGAAGCACTAGCGGTCTTGAAGGACAATCAGCTCCCAATAGCTTCTGAAGCAGCTTGTCATTTCCTTGTGTCTTGTCAGAGAGCTTTCATCCCCAATATACTTTGCTTTTGTAATATGAGTCTGAAGGCTGTGCAGCCATACAGAAGTTGAAGAGGTCAAAGCACAGACTGCAGAGAAACAAACGTAGATGTTCAGGTGCACTAAAAGCAAGGGCAATACAATTAGCTGATTCACACTTACCAATGCTAAGTTAATATTGGTCTTTCTACAGCGTGATTTCTCAGTCACTCTGTCCATTTAAGTTTGAAAAGGGCTGAATCACATTGAACACACAACAAACCCTCCCACAATGTGCATGTGGGATGTTAGTGTTTAATTAACTTTGATAGCTGAATAGATAAAACATGCACTATCTCCAGGTCTATCTCCTTCCCTCAGTTGCTTTACATACAATTATCATAACATATATGATGGATTTATGGGAAATTAGAGATAGGTACCTGCCTTTAAAATAGTTCTCTTTCTTTCAGTTTTTTAAAATAATTCAAATCAAAGACAACTGCTTTTCTACTTTGAGTACTTGCCAATATTGCAAAAGTTTTCTTCATTAATAGTACATAGTTCTACAATCAGTGAAGTATTTGCTTTGTGATCAGTATCACAGCAAGAAACAGCTTATCACAAACGATCAAAATCAAATGATTTTGTTGTTATGAAGTTTCCCTAGACTACCAATGTGATGAGCTTGAAAAATTTAATTTCCCTTTAGTACCAGTATGTGACATGAATTTTTTATTGACTACTGCCCAGATTTAACTGCCTACTGAACAGAAAAAGTAACTGACAGGGTGAAGCCTACTAAGTTCCTACTTACTACTTCCTTAGATTTTGCTTGCAGTGGTTGCTTGAAGCCCAGTGCCTACTGAAGACATATCACACAACACAACAGCTTTCAACAAAACTTCTATAGACCGATATTCTCTACTAGCACAGACAGCATGAAAAAAATTAATTAGTGTTTATGGTCATATAATTTTCAAGTATGTGAACTTAGCAGCAAAGCTAATAAACACAGGCCATATTTTTTGGACAGACACATCATCAAAAAGGTATCTTGTTGCATGCATTTTACACTACAGCCTTTGTCTAACTGCATTTCTTTCATCCTTTTTTTGTTGAAAATTCAGAACCAGGATCTTTCTTGATTCAAAAGCTGAATTCCTAACTACTTGCTTTCTTCACCATTCTCCAGTCTTTCATGTCTCCTGATCCTAATATTCTGAGATGCTACTGTTATTTCTACAATGAAGGAGTAGCAGTAAGTATTTCTGGAACACCTACACTCCACTGTAATTACTGAATAACAACAACAAGAGCTTAATTCTTCACACTCACTAGCCTACCACTTCTGTTTCTTTCAGCTATATGAAGCATTCCTTCCTTCTTTTCCTGAAAGTGCTATCTAACAAACTGTGATATCTGTAAATCCAACCTCAGTTTTGAAGTATCACTAGAGAATTTACCAACAGCAACTAAGCTTCTTTTACTTATTTATGAAAATACATTTACAGCCATTTTGGAGTGGCTTTGACTTAATGCACACAAAGCTAACTAGATGTACTTAGTCACCTTTTCCAAGCATTTGTGTGGTAAAGGAATAATACTCCTCAGTTCAGTGCCCCCACCAGTACTCTCCCAAAAACCAGACATGACTTGCTTGATCTTCCCTTCCCACTCTGGCAGGATGATGTTGAGAACTGAAGGCACAAAAGGTGACAACCACAGGCTGAGATAAGAAAAAGTTACTGGAAACAGCAACGAGATAAGAAAATGAACAGTAACAGCAAAAGAAGTTCTACCTGGATACAAAGACAAATTTCTCTACTGTGCAGGTGACTGTGCACGACAACAGATTGTCCAGAAAGGTTGTGGAGTCTTCCTTATTGGAGATATCCAAGAACTGTCTGGACATAATCCTGTGCCATGTGCTCCACAATGGCCCTGCTTGAGCAGAGAGGTTGGACCAGATGACCCACTGTGCACCCTTCCAACCTTAAACATTCTTTGAGTCTGTGTCTTTTCTCAGCTACTGTCAATGTTTAGCACATTGTATGACTTCAGACTAATTTTCAACTGCCCATGTAACGATTCTGTTACTTGTACTTATTCTCTACCTAAACTACAAGAGGCAATTTGATTTCAAGAGTTAAATCTCTCTCAGTACATGTTTTCCAGGCCATTTGTTGGTTCACTTTTTTGGAACAGGCATACAGGATGAGACCAAAGGCACATCTAGTTCTTCTAATGGCAGCCAAGAGTAAGTGCCCAGAAAAGAGCTTAGGAGCAGAACAAGCCTACAATAGTACTTTCCCAGGGTAGTTTCAAGATTCACAAAAATTTTAAGCCAAGATGAATAAAAAATATCATCTTTGTCGTCATTACAAGCAACACCTGAAAACAACCACCTTCTTCTCTACAATCATCTGAAAGGAGGTTGTAGTGAGGTGGGGTTTGGTATCTTCTTCCAGGTAACAAGTGACAGGACAAGAGGAAATGACCTTAAATTGTGCATTTAGGGGAGATTTAGACTGGATATTGGGAAAAATTTCTTCACTGAAAGGGTAGTCAGGCATTGGAACACATTGTCCATGGAGGTGGTGGAATCAACATCCAAGTGTTCAAGAGGCATGTGGATGTGGCACATAGGGTGAACACAGTTATACTAGGTTAATAGTTGGACTTAATTTCAGGTTTAATCTCAGTCCTTATTTTCCAGTCTTAACGATTCTATGATTCTATGAAAAATTATACAAGTGCTTGTCCCTTCAGACATGAAAATCATCAGACCAGAAGATATTAAGGTCCTAGAATTAAGTTTAAAATTCTGATTTTTTTTTTTCCTTCCCAAATGATTAACCTTAAGAACACACATCATTCCTCATTTCCATGCAATTTCCTTTGTTTCTTCTAACGTTTCCTGTCTCCATCTTTTCTTGGCACTTTCTAGAGTTTTCTTCTTTCTCCCATCCTACTGACTAGAACTCTTCTTCTGTTATCCAACAGGGGACGGGAATCAGAGTACCTTACTAACTTAAAAGACAGAGACTCATGATCAGCCATTCATGAAGTCAACTTCCAAGGAATTAAATCAAACTCAATGCAGCACATCTGATAGGTATTTTCCGATGAGAAGAAAATACACACGTGAGCAGTCATTGCATGACCTAAGACAGACAAGCCATTATAAAATAACAACCCCATACAAAAATAACTGGGTAAACAGGATAAGAAAGGAAAAGAAAGCAAGTAGGCCATTTCACTCTCAGGAAAGACACAGAATATGGTAGAAAAATGAGGCAGGACTGCAAATCCATTTGGCAAGGGCAATGACTCAGACTGGAACATAACCTGAGGTGAGGGTAGAACTACCTAAGTTAATTATCTAGAGATCTTTAAAGTATTTGGAGAGAAAGGCAACTGACCTTCTCCAGTGAAGCCTCCTGACCCTGAAGTAGGAAAAGACAGGCATACACTACAGGAAAAATCCTGGCAGTGCTTTTATTGAGGCATAACTGATTATACAGGCTGACCAGCAGAGAGAGCTGCATGAACTGGAAAGCCTGCATCTCAAATGGGACATCAGTCAACACAGACCTTCTGGAACAGCAGTAGGGGCAGCATTTAATTAACAACGTAAGATATAAGGTATGCAAATGTGGTACACACACAAACTGACAGCCCACAAGAGAACTGAACCCATACAAACACATTAGTTCAATTGTCATATGTAAGTGGTAGGCCTCCTGGCAACACAAGAAAAGAATGCAGTTATGAAGAGCTCTGAAAAAGTTCTTATATGAAAGTGGCACTCTTAAAAATATCAACCCAATTTACAGTACTGAAATACATGAGCTGTTGGCAAAGCTGTGGAAGCAGGTGAGGCAACAGTTAACATTACTGCAAATTAGATGAAATTTTTTGAATGTGTGAGGGATCAACATGTAATTTATGAAGTCCAAAGAAACCTCACTTCAGTCCTCAACTTTCTGATTAACTCTTCAACATACTAGCTTTTGGCACATAAATAGACACATTTAGCCATTTAAACCCCATTAAAAGCCAGAGAAACTTTGAAAGATACCTATTCTATAAACATGCCAAAGAAATAAAATACAGTGAACCAAGGGCATTTACTTGAAAATTTACCTGTAAGAGAGCTATGTTCAGAGATGAACATCAGCTCAACTAATTTGGAATGCCTACAAAACCAGCCACATAGCTATTCTGTCATCATCAAAACCTACGATTACTGTATTTAACTATTAACTACCTCTAGTACCAAATTTACTAAAAAAAAAAGTCTTAAATATGAAGGTTAATGCAGTCTAGTTTTTGCGTACAGTGGTTTCACATTAGGTTAAACCTGTGTAATTCTGGAAAGCTGAAGCCTTACTCTCCCCTTCACCTGGTATTTCTAATTGCTCCCTACTTGCTCAACACTTGCCTTTGCACCGTGACAACATCCAGCAAACTAGTTTCAGTTAGTACTATTTAAAAGTTTTCAGCGAATCAGTTTCCTGCATTTTTTTAACTCCAAAAACTCAGGACTGCTAGCACAGATGCAGAGAAATGTATGGGAACATGCCCTACTCCAACTGTCATACACTGACTTGAAAATGTATCCTACTTGTAAATGTATCCTTAATGAACCCACCTCAAGAAATCAAAGTTTCTCTAAATCTGCAGAAAAACCAGAAGAAAAAAATCTCACTGAAAAAAATCTTAATACCTAACAAAAATTTTCCATGCCCTTTGTGTTTGTTGTCTCTCATCCAAACACCATGTACCTTCAAAAAAACGTCCAGCCGCGTATTTTTTACAGCCTCCCATCAGGTAGCTGAAGACAACAAACAGATGTCTCCTTAGACTTCTCAAAATGAAAACACACAATTCCCTCAGCCTGCAGTACATAGTGTACTCCAGCTGTATTCATCTTTGGCAGTACTTCACTGAACTTTTCCACCATGCCAATGTTGGAATGATCTAGTATTAAGAAGCTTTGAACTGGAATGCACAATCAGACAAAATTACTGGCCTTTCAAACAGAATTTTCTTTTAAAAGAAATACATTTTGGTGATACCAATGTTAAGTTAAACACTCAAGAAAAATGCAGGCTACACTTAGGAAATAATTGAGCATACCCTGAAAAGCAGTAATCACAGTAACTACTGGTATAGTGAGAGCTGAATCGAATACAAATTTTCAACATAACTAAGCAGTAAACATATCCTATAAGCACTACCTATATATATGAATCAGATTACTTGCTCTTTATACATACACACATAGAACAAACATCATGCACATTCATTTTTACTTATATCCTTTAATAAAGGACTTAATCATCGTGGGTGGAGACCTTACAAACAACCTGGTTGAAATCCAAAAAAAAGAAGCACAGGTTTATAGGACCTATAGCATTTATTTAGGATTATTCTAGTTGGAAGATTATCCAGACAACAAATTACAAACATAAAAATGCTTAACAGCTGCAAAAATTCAGAACTACATCAGAGAATAAAGCTATCATTCATAAACATTTGCTGTCCCTGTTGAAGTTGTACATATTTGATACAATCACTAAACTCGCTGGAACAGCTTTGAACTCACAGAAGTCTGTGGAACAACTGAAAGACCTGCATACAAAAGAAGGAACAGCAACCCAAAATTCTACTCTTATATAGGAACTTTGCTATGCAACAAGAACAAACACAAAGTAGCTGATTCAGTTTGAAACTTTCTTTGGGCTAACACGATTTTTTTTTTTCCAAGCAGTGCAGACCAAACTTTGAAATGAGAGAACCCCTCCCCTCAAACTTGACGGAGCTCCATAATACTCTTCAATAAACTTCAGTAGATTACATGAGAGAAAGTAGCACTTTACTGCAAGTAACCTCAATGACCAACAAACTTAATCTGTAAACGGGGAAAAAAAACCTAAAACACAGATGCAGACTGATTCCTGGAAATAAACAGTCTCTTTCTGCATTCTACATAAAGACAGAAAAGGATTCAAAACCACTTTTTTTTTTTTTTAAAAAAACTAGGATACATTGTGTGGGAGGAGCCAGCAAGTAAGTAATGTCAATTTGACCAAAAAAAAAAAAAAATCATCAGAGAACTCATTTTAGCAAGGAAGAGATGTTCCTAATTGTAAACTGTTTGGAGATTAAAGGTGTTTCTTCCTTTTGCAATTACAATAACGTATATCTCTGCAACCCAGTCTGCCAATAAATACAAACAAGGACTGTAACTTCTTCCATGCTGTCCACTCTCTGTCCTCCAGCCCCTAGTTCTCTGGTATCTTTAACAGTTTTAAGTGGAAATGGATACGGAGTTTTCCCATACCTCTTAACAGTTAGATGGCAAGAGAGTTCTGGGGCATGGGATCTTGGTAAACTTAGACCAAGAACTTCAAAACTTTAACAATAAACAGGACCTGCTACACAGAAATATTGTCAAAGTAACAAATCCGGTGGGGGCTAAATGGTGGTTGCCTCCAAAATACTGTATCTAATATATTTTATCTAGAACAATGACCTTTTAGTAACCTAGTTATCTCAGCAATAACTTAGAAATCAACCTAAATAAAAAGTACACAAAAAAACTGCTTAGATTTACTAAGCTACTAGCTGAGTCACATATTACTCAAATGTTTATCATGTTGACATAGCTCAAAATTAAAATGGTTTAATTCAAATGAATTTAAATAAATTTTGTTGATTTCATAAGGCTTTGACTGAGAGCCCAGGAAGGGAAACAGTATTTGAATCCTCACAGAAAAAAAAAATTAGAAATTAAATTAAACAAGTTGCAGCTCAGTCGGATTAGGGAGTCTAACATGCTTGATTGTTGATTTGCTGTATGCATATTAATCTAACATAAATTGCAACTTGAATCCCAAAAGAGCAGAAACCAGATTGCTAGTGATAATACTGAATCTTTTGCATATAGGTGTCTGGTTATTTTTAAATACACAGGAACAGGAAAAATGTGATCCAGATGCAGATCCTCTTCAAAAGCACTTCAAAACATCTCTTTAAAAGCCACTTCAATGGCTCTAAGCACATACGCATTTACGATTATTCTTTTGTTCTTAGGGACCTTATTTTATAGTGAATGCAATCAAATAACAGACTCCTTGCTTTGATAATATGCTTTACCTCTAAAGCAGTATTTCTTTGAATTACTTCAAGTACTGTAACAATACTGAGTAACTAGGTGCAGTAACATTGTCAGTTTAATGCCCATCCCATCTCACAGCAGCAGAAGTACTAGAAATAAAACAATGAAAATAAAAACCTGCTGGCATTCTTCATCTATGGTACTCAACTCAAGTTAATTCATTTGTCCTTTAACTAAGTCAAAAGAGGATCACTGCAGCACTGAAAACCCCATCTTGTGGAGCCCTTCAAGAATATATCTTCCAGGTCTCTGACAAGGAAGAAAGTGTCAGTACTCCAAACTTTTAACCCCACTCTCTTCTCAGTGTTTTCTGCTTGAGGACTCACCCCTCTTGTTTATCAGCCTTGTTTGTAGGAGGTGTTGGTAAGAGTGATAGTAAGCTTCCACATACTTTCTCATCCCTGCCTTGCCAAACCCCTTCCTATTAATGCTGTCTACCTCACCATATCAGCAATTCTACTCCATAACCAAACCAACGCAGAAACACCTTTATGGTTGTCTTCCTTTTCACTCTGTTTCATGTGTTTGTGACTGATAGACTGGGTGGGAAACTTCTGCCAATTCAGTAATATGGGAGGTACAGCTGTACAGCCAAAGGCTTCACACACCAGAGACCACAATCCTGGTGAATGGACAACATGTTACTGAAACAAATGTTTTTCACTATGACCAAAACAAATGAAGTATCATTACATCTTACTCCTTTTACAAATCCAAAGCAGTCACATATGAAGTTCAACTGTCTTCCTAGAGCTATAGTTGCTCTCTAATCAGTCCTTTCTGTACTGCCTTTGCTCAGCTGCTGAGGGCCCCTTTACTGGCCCTTCATGAGCTTTTTCAGTGCAGTAGTGCGGCATAGGCAAGTGGTTAAATACTTTTCCCTTTACCACACAAATGCAAATATATTGCCTGTAATGGTCCTGCAAAACCTCTAAATACTTCTCAAGCTGAGCCTTTAAGTCCAGTAGAGCTATAATTATGCTGGCAGCTAAATTCCCTTCAGATTTTTTTCCTCCATTCTCTTTTATACATTATATCCCTCTCCCGGTCCTGAAAAAGACAAAAGGAAAAAGCAACTGGCTTTTCTTCTTTCCAGTTTACTCTATAACCCTGCTCTATTCTGTATTTCATGGAAGTTCCTCACTTTAAGCTCCTTTTCCTTTGTTTATTCTGGGCATTCTCCATTTCCTACTTCTTCCTTCCTTTCCTAGCAGCTGGACTCCCCAAAGGAACTTGTTCTGCCCCTCTGAGAGGTTTGGGTCAGTTTTCATTTTGGTAGAAGACAGAAGAGCCAGCTCCCCCTAGTATTTCATTTCCTTATCACTCAAGAGCATGCAAGTTGCATTTGGAGTTGATAATCGTCAGTGTCTTCTCGTGTAACGGCTGTCAAGTCAGTAATTTTAAATAATCCACTGAAAGTATAAATTATTGATCAGGCTATTTATGTGACAAGTGAACTTTGCAAGATTACTTGCAAACACACAATACTCAAAGAATGACTTCTAATGGGGAAATAAGTTTAAAATGTATATAAAACCTAGAATATACAAGGAAATACATCTAGAAACATGTTCTAGAAAATTTCATGTAATCATTAAGGGTAGCGTTGTCACAAAGAAAAACTGTCAATTTTTTCTTACTTCTGCGCTGTAAATTACTTCGTTTTTGCCTGTGATAAAGTTTAGATTACAGATGTCATTAGTTCCAGCACTATTACTGACTAAAAATTACATAAGGGACTTTCTTCATCTTCTATTTTTTGTGTGAAACACATCATTGCAGATGTCAAATGATGCATTGCTGTTATCAAGTTTAGATATCATGCATCTGTTCCACATAAATGGTCTAGTTATCGTAGTAGTCTAGACAGTAAACATGATGTTCTTAAGTCAACTAGGATTTTCAGGTTACAAGGACAAAAATGAAAAGACAGAAAATTAACAAACTGACACTCACAAATACAATCTGTGTAATCCACAGATGACCTGCCATTTCTTTCATTACTTGTACACACAATTTAACACTTTAAGTATGGCTGTAAACATATAATGAGATTTGCTAAAGCCAGACTTTGTGTGTACTAGTCCAACATTAACATTTTGATGATCTACTTGCTGAACACCAAGAATACTTTTCAAATGTTTTCAAGCTAGCAGAAACAGTAGCATTAGCAATAATACATTTGAAATGTTCTATCACTTCTGAAAGCATATGAAATTCTAATCATTACCTACGACTGACCCCAATATTCCATAAAAGAGGCATGCCATAATTTAAATTACAGAATGACAAATGTTATGTGAGTTTGCAGTGATACACTATTAGATTCCCTCTCACAAAAAACCAGAACTGTTAACATTTTACAGTAAACACTGCATTCACAGGAGTGTACTTACGGGTATGTAGTTGTTTCAGTAACAAACAGTTATATTAAGTAGGAATTCACCCAGTGAATAAGTACTGTGATCCAGCATTTTAATGATTTCAAAAGGGCCTCATCCATTACACAGGTAAAACTTTAAAATAAAAGTATGTAGGAACAAACAGGAGAGATCACAAATTATAATTGCAAAATCAATCCTGTACATGATCTGTGTCAGTAAATAGAGGTGTCATAAATAAAAGGTTTATTAAGTTTCTATTTTATTTCATCACATGGCCTCAATAATAAAAGGACTACAATCTGAAATATGTATTTCTTCTTATTCCCCTGTCAAGAAAGTAAAAAGGCATTGGTGAAAAAGAAGTAAGGAATGTGTTACACACATATGTAAGATACAGCATTTTCTGGGGAAATAATACTAGTTTAGAGAAAATTTCAGTTTAAATTATGAAATCTTTAACGCTCATATACAGCCAGGGTGTCTGGCCCTCATCGATGGTGAATCAAAAGTGAGCAAAACACTTGCAGATAGCATGAACAGCTGCTTCAAACAACTACAAGCATCAGTCTTTTCCTAGATCAATTGTCTATATTGAGGTTATAAAAGAATATTTCCAAGGTCTTATCACAAAGGACCTCTCCACTCTCAACGCAGCAGCCTCCATGAAATTTGATATTATACAACATTTTCCAATAGTTACTACTGCTGGAATAATTAAATATGTACAGTAACAGTTAAAGTTAAAAAGACACATACGAGGACTTGCACTCCCTGTCTGTAATTTGATACAGAATCACTCATCTATCCACACCTTCACAGAACATTCAGTTCACTTTTGTGACAGCCAAAGAAGCAAAGACACTTTTAACTTCCAGAATCACTAAATACTCCCAGTTGGAAAGGACCCACAGGGATCATAGAGCCGAAGTCTTAAGTGAATGGCCTGTGTGGGGACTGAATCCACAAGTTCAACATTATTAATATCATGCTCTAACCAACTGAACTAATTTCATGGCTTCTTGCACCTTCTTAATTACATGTCATCTGTTTTTTCTTTCTCCTATTTGTAGTACATTTTGACTTCCAATCATTATCCTTGTATTCAGACTAAACATCAGTTCTCATCCAGTCTACTACCATGCAAGGTGCCAGTTTCTGTTTTCCTTAGAGACAAAGTCTCGATACTCCTCCTTCCTCACACTTCAAAAGAAAGTCTAATTAAAATACCACATCCTTACCCACTGAGGCTAACAGAACCGAGTCTTTTCACAGCCTGTTTTTGACAAGCAATTTGTTTTTTCCATATATAAATGAAAACTAATTTTTTCTTCAAAACCAGCAACAGTTCTCCTCCAACTGAGAACCAATTTTCCACCTCAAAGGTAATTTTAATATAGCTCAGCCCAGCTTGCAAATATAATCATATTTAATGTGCTGTAAAGTGCTTAAAATCTTATTTTCTTCCCATTTTCTCTCCAGAGGCATTCAAAACTTGAGGGAATTTTCTCTAGTAAATCTGACAACAGATCCAGAAAAACATATGTTTGTTTCAGCAATGAAAACTGAAAGACAAAATACTTGGCTAGATTTGGGCCAGGAAGTTTGATTCCAAGTACGTCAGACCCTGACGATTGTCAAGCACAGAAAGCAATCTTAAAAGCTGCTTGATTCAGAGCAGAACGGCTAATGGCTGTTTTATTAATGGGACCAGAGGAAGAAATGTAAGAAAGAAACAAAGCCACAATAGGAAAGATGTGGCTGAACATGACAGAAAAGTTCTGAAAAAGAAGAGTAAAGAGATAGTATGAAGGTAACGAACAGAGAGACATCTGGAGGGATGATGAGACAAAGACGTTTACATTCTTGCTCTCTCCTTACTTTAAATCCATTTTATTTCCCAAATCCTACTGAGTTCCTGCTTCTGCCATGAGGTAAATTCACCTCATGCTTCACTACTGTGAGAAAGGAATGCAAAAGTATGTTTGCTGTTGTGGTAAAAGAAGAAAATTCCTCTTCTTACAGCACTAGAAATATAACCATTTAGAGGTTATATTATATACATACATAGGTATATATACATATATTTATATATATATAAAATATTGCATTGTCCGACTAAGACTGTCTTTTACTTATAAGTTCTTATGTGTGGTGCAGTATCATTTTTATTAGAAAGTTCACATTTTACAATTTAAATCTTTTTTTTACCACCTGCTGCATTAGCTTATCAAATGAGTCTACAAGCCCATTTAACCTTGTTGCTGCATCTTGTACTTTTGCAAGGAAGGCTTTAATACTTTCTTCCCTAAGTTTCTCCTTTTTCTCCTTTAAGGGTCATCAATGACAATGATTTCCCACCTTATTTCCCTGACAGCAATAGGATGTGCAGCCGTTTTGTTTGCTTAGTTTCTTCCTCTAAAGGCTCAGTGACTGGAAATTATGTCTAGATGAGAAAGATGCTATACCAAACAACAGGTAAGTACTCTAGAATCACTGTAATGTATTATAAAGAACTATTAGATGGGAAATTAGATTTTCTTCTTAACCAGAAACAAGCAAAATATTGTTTCAAACAATAACCAATAATCACTATCACCATAGTGATAATTTGTGCATGTTTACTGCCTCTGAACATACCTCTCTCTAACAGGGGAAGTAATTAAGATGTTATTTTGCTTAACAATGGGATTTCTTAAAATTTCTTCTTTTCCTTTAATATTTAATAATCAAAGAAAGCAGCCTAATAATTTAGGTTATTATAATTTGAAAAGAGGCAGGAACACAAAATTTAAAAAGAAATAAAAACCAAAAAGAAGTGCAAACAGAAGGCAAGTGTTCTAACATTACATATATATTTAACTCAAGTACAAGAGCAAACCCTAGTAAGAAACTGAAGAATTTTAGGCACAAAGCTCTTATTAAACAAATTTAGACATCATTAAATGATGAAAAAAATGGCATACTGATCCACGATATAGTTATGTTCCTCAAGGGAAGAAAACTGCATTCTACAATTAACATTATTAGTAAGCAATGAGATCACAGAGCAACTGTTAAGAAAGGCAAATACTAAAACTTGACTTGTAAACTTGTACTCAGGAATCCAGCTTGAGGAAAGAACCACGTTGCACTGGCACACCCTTGTAACTAGTCTTAGAAGACATTCATTCCAGCAAAACAGAACACATCAGTCTTAACAGGTTTCATGACCTGACAAAAACAAGACCGTAACACTCCGAAAGTTCCAGCTGATTTAACAGTCCATGAATCTTAAAGAGAAAATTAAAAACAACACAAACTCGCAAATATGAACACATGTGTTATATGCATTACATTACACATATAATGTATAATTAAGTACTCAGCAATCTAATGGCCAGACAAATTTATTTATTCAAATTAAATATATCTTCTTTAGGTTGACTGAAATTAAAGAGAACATTTCATATAAACCACTTACGTGGCATGTGTACTTTTTAAACTGCTGTTCCATGTGTTTAATCACTGAAGCAGTCAAATATTTTTTGCACTAATGTTTTTAATTAAACAATACACATTAAGGTGTATTTTTATGTAAGAAGAAATGGAACTTAATGAGTTCAATCTAGACTTTGAACTTTAATTAATTACATGATGCCAAAAAGCACATTTGCTATAGTTTTCAACTATACTCATTCTTAACTTACTGCTGGCACACTGCATTTCTAAGATTGCATTGTAACAAAAACGTATGATATTGTTGAAAAAACTATAGTTGACATTATTAAATACAATACTTATAAAGAAATGTTACATAACCAAATAAATTTATCAAAAAATATATTTCTCAAACTGTGCAGTTCATTAAAGATGAAAGCTCAGTTAATTACATGAGCTGAACAGCCTGCTTCTGGTCACAATATCCTCTAAGGATTTAAACCAATCATAGTTCATCATTGTATGGTTATTTTTACACATACTGAAGGAAGAATATATTCCTAGTTTGGTTGCTGGAAAATCTTTGGCCACCTACTGTCCTGGCTTTTATTTAGAAAAATGACAATATTCAGATCTTAGTTGAATTTAAAATTCTGAGCTTAGGCCTTATTCCACTAACAGAAAAAAACCCCACTGTCAAACAGGAACTAGTTCACAGCAGAGGCCACCAACACAGCTGGAGGCTGTAGCATTGACTCTATGAGGACAGAGTGCAGAGCAGGGTCTATTCCACCTGGAGGAGACTGGGGGAGTCTAACAGCAGTCCCCAGCACCAACATTACTCAGTTACTCAGAAGTTGGAGCCAAGCTCTTGTCTTCCATTCACAGGACAGGAGACAACATGAGCAAGTTGAAACACAAAATGTTCAGAAAGGATATAAAGAGAAAAGATGTGCTGGGCCAGAAGATGGCCCAGCAGTTGATATGTTGTCTCTGTCCTTGAACATTTTTATGACCTGCCTGGATACAGCTTTCATATCTGCTGATCTCCTTACTGACCCTGCTCTATGCAGAATTTTGGAACAGAAACCAACTGAGGTCCCCTCCTCACTAAATTACTCTGTGGTTCCGTACCAACAAAAGCTCTCTTTAACCAAAAGTTACATTATTTGAGTAAATTTAGGCTTCAGCAGAATTGTAACTGTAACCTCCAAATAGTTTTCTTTAAAACAAACAACAATGTAAAGAAATCCTTTTCATCTCTATTAGCTGCCTATCCACTGAGGATCAGGGATGATATTGCTCCACGCTTGCTCTTGCTCTCATTCTGCTGTCTCCTGAGCAGCTGTCTCCTGAGCATGAAAGAGGACCATCACTTATCCTGGCTTCACGGACATTTAACCCATTACCTGCATGATAAAGGGCACTCAAAGTCATTTCTCCTTAGACATTCTCAGCCAGAAACACTTCAGCTACATTGCAGCAACTCAAAATAATGAGTTTTTTATTTAAGACATACTACAGATGTTGAAGAAGGAGCAAAGTAGTTAGACATACTAACACAGAGCACCAAGTACTCTGCATGCTATTCAAAACTGAAGCTTTTCTGTATTTCCAGAAATGGCTTCAAAAAGTCTAACTACAAAGCTGCTCAGAGGCCTTTCACAGAATTTGGCTGAGCAGTCCACAAGGCTACTGCAAGGATAAGAAACTAGACAGTCAATGCCTTCTAGCATATTATGGCATGCGGTTAACGTGCTGTAATACCAAGTCATGACAAACTTGAAATATTCTTCTAAAAAGTGTTACTAAGAAATATTATTTCACCACCATGCACAGTCGTAACAACTGCACAACCACATCACAGCTTAACAACTTAAAACTACAAAAAGAGACATCATGTATTATCAACCTACTCAAAAATTTTTACCTTAGGTTCATGAGTTCAAAAAAATCATGTGTCAAAACTCACCAAACCACCAGAAAAATCGACAAATACTATAATCTTTTTCAGAAAACAAAAACATTTTTGCATTCCAAAGTGAGTTTAAAATTCAGTTTTGTGGGTTGACTGGCAGAATTATTGATAAGTGTCATGGTTTAGGAACGGTATTCCCAATTCAGTACTCCTACTCCCTCCATGTCCCCGCTTCAGTGAAATAGACAAAATGTAGAGATTACAGGTTGAGATAAGAACAATTGACTGGAAACAGTAGTGAGATAAGAAAATGGACAGTAACAGCAACAGTATTAATAAAAAAAGTGTACAAAAGAGGGTGATTTACAAGTACAACGCCCCCCAAAGGCCCCAGGTTCCCTCTGCCCACCCCACTTCTTGACTCGAAGCCACACCCTTCTTCCCCAAAGTGAGAGTGCCCTACTTCCGACAGCAGGGATGAAGTGCGTGGTATAGAATAACAACCTACACACTTCCACATGGCTCCAGGCTCCACCCTCTCGCAGCTACTGCAGAAAAATTAACTCCGTCTTGGCTGAAACCAGGACAGTAAGATAGCAATCTTAGCAAGTGGCGGAGCTCTTTCGAAAGAGACCTGGAAAAAATACCAAAGCCCAAGAAAATTACGGCACAGCTTAAGGGTGCTGCAGTCTAAAGATACCATTCCAAACACTGTTAATACATCGGAAACAGATCGGGTAGCAAAGGACATGTAAACTCCGAGAGTCCTGTACAGTTTACACTGCTGTGGCTTCCAGCTGCTGAAATATGAACGAGTTCAAGTACACCTATGTGTGTTACAAACGCACATGCAACTATACTGCAAACACAGCATCAAATTCATTTGGTTCTGACTGATACTGGTGTAATCTCATTAAACCTCAGCCAAATAAATCCCCTGATTTGTTTATTTATCCTCCACTTCGATGCACACCTATGACACTGCTTTTATTTACTGCCAATGCGTAACAATGAAAAGTGAATATTTCATTTTTATGTCCACTTTGCACAGTGCCTGTACATTTTACTAAGTTTTGCATTCTCATTATCAAACTTAAGCCTAACATGCTTCTCCCCAGCTTCTGCAAGCAAGTTTATTAAATACTCGTTGAAATTCAGTACAAGTCCATCATCCTTTCAATGTCCAAAACATGGTTTTAGTGTGCTAGGCTCCAGTCTTAGGGATGAAAAGACCCATCGGAATAGAATAGCCTAATGTTAGCCAACTACCTTGAAATCACCTTTAACTGAAGAAAAGCAACCAGAAGCACATTTTCAGAAGCTCCCTGACAGAGAGCATAGTTACAAATGTTTATGAAGACCCAGGTATATGGCAATTAAAAGATAACCATGCATCTATTTACACAGTTGTTAGAGTAGTTCCAAAGCCTGTCTTTTGGGAGCCAGCTGTTGGATTGACACATGCTTTGCTGCCCACAGCTGAGGATCTGGGTCTTGTGCAATCCAGTGCCCTACAATTCCACTGGGAACCCAACATTTCTTTTGTAGCTCAGTCCATCTTTGGGGTTATCCAGGATGTGATTACGCAACACTTTGTCTGACATTGCAAGCGAGCTGAAGAAGTTATCCTGTCCATTCCCTTTCCCTCATGCCACTTGTTCCAAATGAGACAAAAAAATTAATTTTAACTTAGGTCACTTGTGATACAGTTTGAAGCACAGCTCTACAAAAAGCTGTTGTGTTTACACAACCCAGGGAGCAGCAAATTACAGTGTTTGTGAGAGGCTGAGGAAAGAAAAGTCTTGAGAACAAAGACAGTTTCAGAGAACAGTTAATACACATCACGAAACTCCAACTCCACCTCATTCTTAGATCTCTGTGACTTTGTGGTTTATAATTCCCTCTCCATGGTTTATAATCCCCTCTTTTATTAGGAATTAATGTTTGTTTTCCAATTGTCTTTGTCCTCAAATCCCCTTGCATTAGTCTCCCAGTCAAATTTTTACCTAATACATAACTCAGACACCACCTGCAGCCATATCTCCATAGCTGAATACATGCAACTAATCCCAGAATTTCATGTTGAAATTAAAAGGCCTCCCAATCTAAATGCACTTGAGTAACTGAGGCCTCTAAAAATTGTTTGATAAATAGAGGTACCAAATGTACTGTACTGTACAAGATAGGACACTTAGAAAGCAAAGGGTTTCTTACTTTAGAAACATCTGACAGTGCTAGAAACCCAAGCTGTTGCCAGTGTTATGACACACTGAATACTGACGAACATTTTGGTCATAATTATGAAATCTGGTAGTCAAACAAGACTAATAGATATCAGACGAAAAATACTCATTTAAAGCACACTAGACCTGTACACTAACACTATTCCTCTAAGATATTCTCCACCCACCAAAAAAAAACCCTCAAAATTCTTGCATTGTTTCTTGTGAACAGGATTATATAGACTGCAAAAAAAGGTCTCAAAAACTGATATAAACTGATCTGAGAGTTACTCTCACTAAATACTACCAAAAAAAATCCTTGAGACCAATGAAGTCACATGAACAAGCATTTTTAAATATTTAATTATACATGCAAATAACTTTAACCACAACACTTTGAACAGATATAAGTCCATTTATTTAAAACACCTATAAAAGACTTTCTTAGGTCCTGAAATCTACTGCACCTGCTCAAGTACATAAGCAGAACGATAAAGGTAATACTAGCTGAATCAGCTTCACTGAACTGTTGATAAAAAACTTTACATCACGAACAACACACAGATCAAGAACTGGGGTAAACATCAGAAAAGGTCCCACATGGGGCTGGCATGAAGAGCAAGCCAAAAATATGCATACATATTTATGCAAGCATATAAGCACTTTCAGTGTCCTAGCCTAAAAACAACTTTGGTGATAACCAGCTTACATGAGACTTGAGCAGGATCAAAACTGAGAACTAGCCAAGCAAAGAAACCAGAAGACAGATAACATCTCATGTCAACAAACACAAAATAATAAACCCCTGAAAGAATAACTTGCAGTTATTCCCATGTGACATTAAATTTTAAGCCAAATGTAAGCAGACAAACAAAACAACCTCTCACAGGATGTGCAGCCCAACAGAATCTCTGCTTAATACAGGTACACACAAGACAAGAAACAAAGTGTTCTGATGAAAAGAGGAAAAGTATTGAAAACATTCTCAATTCACCTGGAATATTGTCTTCCGTGACATCGCAAAAACCATGGAAAAATAAAATCAATTCATAGATTTGCACGAGCAAGGAACAAATACTAGAGATTCTAAAAAAAAGAAAATACACACACGCATATACCCCCTGCCCCCACCCCTGCAAAAAAAACAGAAGAAAACCAAGAAGACAGAAAATCAAAGCATCAAGAGATAATGCCTCCCTTCCTAATAAAAGGAAACATGCAGCTATGATTAAAAGCAATCTACTAACAACAAAAGGCACCATGTAATACTATTGTAGAAGTCATTGTCAAAGACAGATGCAGAGACAATTCACCTCATAAAAGGACAATGCTTCTATTGGTTTTAAATCAATAGGTGCTTGCACCAGATTGGACATTTTTTTTCTGCAAATCAGATTTAAAGATTTAGCTTTGACTCTGTGATACAGTAACTACATAACCAAAATTAGATGGACAATTGCCTTCTAAGCAAGTCATTCTACATAACACATGGGAGTTATAATTTTCCATGTGAACCAGACCTCTCTGCATCCACTACTGCATAACCCACAGAGCCTGACATTTGAGTGAGGCGTCATCCTTCTTCTCTGAGCATCTTACAGGCTGCAACTGACAGCGACAACCTACCTTGCACTTGTACACTGTAGATCTCACTGTACTGAGACGCATACAAGCTATTTAAGTGAGACATACAGTGTACTCCCTAGATGAACACAGTATGCAGCAGAAAACATCTATTTGTATGCGGCAAATAAAACTGGATTACAGTTCCCTCAGCAGAACTACTCTAAAAGAAATTTCTTTGTATATTCACATTTTTGTACTGTTTTTGACATCTGCATAAAGGTAGATCAATCTTACAGAATAATTTCGAAAATCTCATATTCAAAAATTCAAGAAAGTTCTTCATTCACATTTTGATAAAGAAATTTCATCTGAAACAAGTTAAAAAATACAAACGTAAGCATGAGCTCAAATGTTGACTCAGATCATGCTAGTATTACTCATATTAGTCATCTTACTGGGCTCATGCTGAGAACCCCACGGGTCATATTAATACATAAAGAATCCACCAAAATCAGCACACAGCCACCATCAGAGGCTCTGAAACAGCAGCTCTATTAAGTCTATTACATCAAATAAAAAAATATAACTGTGTACTGCCTAATGACAGTGATAACATTTGCATGCAAGCCTAGGTAAAAAGTAGCAGGTGTGTTACAAGAAAAATGCTAGCCTGAAGAAAAAAACCAGGAGAACTAGGACCGGATAATTTGGGTTGAAAGGCACCTCAGGAGGTCATCTAGTTCAACCTCCTACCTAAAGTTCCAGTTACTTTTCTTAAAAAAACCACCAGAATTCGGTTGCTTTCTTCCAGTTGGTTTTTTTTAGAACACCATTTTTTTAGAACAAATACTTGTTTTATTATTGCATGGTCAATTCTGTTAATTGCTTTTTAACTGCAAGTTTTATAACTTTTGACACTCTTCTATTCATAATGAACACCATTTAACTACTGTCTCTGTTTATACTAATGCACTTCTGAATTTTGTTTTCCCTTTTAAGGCTCTTTCAAATGAGATCTCAGGTTATTTCTTGTAACTGCAAACATCATCACTTAGCTTTTTGTTTAAGTTTTGTTTAAGGTCATACTGTAAAAATTCCCCAGAGCTGAGACAAAAAGAGACCAATGGCAAAGCAACAACATCATTCACCAACTGCTTTTCTTCTGACTTCAGAAAGATGATGCCACTGCTAGTACAACATGGCAGTAACATTCCCTTTAGTACTATTCTGCGGTCACGCATAACATTACCTCCAGATAGTTTGGAAATGGTCATTCTGCAGAGATTTCAACTTTTTATTACCCTAATCATCACTTTGAACAGCTACAAGTAAAAAGCAGTAGCAGCCTCCTTTCATTTTCCATTCTGCAGTTACAGTCAGTCTGATTCGACCAACAAGCATGTTGGACCGTTTTCTGCATTCCATGTACTTCTTGCTCATTACAACTTCCCCTCCCAGCAGCAACTACTACTTCTCCATGTTGGCACTTACGAAAATGAAAATCTCTGTAAATAGCTCAAATTTAAGGCTTCTCTATAAAGTGCACGACTGCTTAAAATCCCTGTTATTTCATGCAGTAATACTAAGTTGTTTAATTCAAACTTCTAGATTTACACCATGTAAATCACTCTGGATGCATTCTCATCAAGCAGAAGCCAGTAATGGCTACTGTATTCCTACTGAATCCTCAAATTACTGCCACCAACCCTAAAAGGGGAAGAAAAATGGGCATGCCCAAAGAACATCAATACAGTATTAGCCCTGTATCAGTTACAAAAAAGATGGAGATGCAGAGAAAGAAAAAAAGTTAATCCAGATACCTGATCCAAAATACCTTTAAGTGTGCACAGAATCTCTCTATAGTCTTCTGTCAATACTGATTTTCCATAAAATAGAAACTTAAGAAATACTTCTCTTTCACCTAGAATACACATACATTACATTTAACTAGCAACAGAATAAATGAAAAAGCAGATAATAAATTGGTAGGCGTTACAGAGCTAAGATGTCAGAAACACTGATCATTAAGCAACTAATCTCAAGTCCAAAATCACACTCAGAACTGTAAATAGCCATTATAGTCTTCCCAATTAAGTTTCCTTCTGTCCAGCAACCAAAAGGAATACGGTCAACAATTCTCAGCATAAAACACTTCATGAATAACCAAAGGAAGGTGTTATTTCCTCACCTGTCTCTGACTGCAGATGTGAGAAATTTGGAGACAATGCCACAACCAGGCTCTAATTAGACTTCAGTCCCCCAAAAAAAAAAAACCAAAAAAAAAAACCTGAGGAAATTTTATCTGAAATTTTTTCTTTAAAAAAAAAAAAAGGGGGGGGGAGAAAAAAAGGAAAAAGAAATTATCTTGTGAAAATTAATCAAATCCTTGAATTCATAACCCACACCTAACGGAACATTTCCCCACGCAGAAGCAAATTCAACAGAGACATATAAAGAAAAACCACAAATGTGGTTTCGTGACTGTTTGCCCTTCTTCTGCGAAGAGATTTTTTTTTTTTTTAACGTCACAAGTAAGTATTCGCGAGGAAGTTCTCCCGCAACACACAGCACCTTCACCGAAGAGGCGCGGCAGACACACTTCCAGCTTCCCCGCCGCCCAGGTCGGCCCCGGCCCGCCCCCCGGGAGCGCTGTTTACGGAGGGGGAGGAA
>VZRF01010171.1:0-20730 GCA_013396875.1 Vireo altiloquus | reverse complement strand
GGGCTCGCGGTGCAGGGCGGGGCGGGGTGGCTCGGGATGTCCCTTGGCCCTCAGGGACGCCGTGCGGCCGCAGGGCGGGCACGGCGGAACTCTCCCGCGGAGGCGGCAGCCCCCCTGTCACAGNACTAGAGAGGGCACCGGGGTTTTGTCAGTGCAAGAAGCGGAACGCTGCCCAGCAGGCGAGTGCTGCTCTTTGCCCCCGCTGCCTGCTCGGCAGTCGGTGTGGGCCGCAAGGGCTTCTTGTCTCTCTCGAGTCTCCGTGTGTAGGAGCCCGCTGAGGTGAAAGCTGGACCGCAGTGAGGCGAAGGGCATCAGACCAGCGAGTGTGAGGGACAGATCTGGCCTTGTTCAGCTATGGTAAACAAGCAGTGCGGGTTTTTTTGCTGCGGTCTGGCTGCACAGTAATGAGTGCGTTAGCAAAGGTACGGTTGATTTTTAAGCAAAGTGTGTGTGTGCTAGTTCTGTCCCACCTCCTGGGATTTATTGCACAGTTCTGGCTTCTGAAATGCACATTTTTCTCTTACTTCCTGTGTGATGAGTTTGTTCTTTGTTTTCTTGTCCGTGCCAAGTAAACGTGCCTCACCTGAAAGCTCAAGAATCGGGTTGTCTGTTAGACAAAGGAAAAACACAAGCTGGGACAGGGAAGAACTAAAAAGCCACCTAAAAGTTTGATAGATAATGAGTCTCAGACTGCCAACAGTAACAGCAGGCTGTTACGTGTCAGCTAGCAATTTGGTACTGTCAAAATGGAATTCCTTAAGGACAATCTTGTCACTGCCATTTCTATGATGTGATGCATAGTTTTTTGCTCTG
The DNA here is from genome assembly GCA_013396875.1 of Vireo altiloquus. Taxonomy (NCBI): domain Eukaryota; kingdom Metazoa; phylum Chordata; class Aves; order Passeriformes; family Vireonidae; genus Vireo; species Vireo altiloquus. The sequence continues at coordinate 19,917 of VZRF01010171.1, read as the reverse complement.
TACATCATCTCACAGGAAACAAAATCTAGGCCATTTCAGAACTAGAAATTGTATCAGTGGGTACATTGCTTTGTTTTTCTTGAATGTGCAGTGTAAAGAGTACCTGGTGATTTTGAAATAAAGTCAATTACAGCATGTTTTCATCTATAATATCTAGTTCTTCATCTCAAAGAAAGTTTCTGTGGTATTACATCCTCTAATACTTTGCGTTTCATGTTTCATCTCTCTTCCCAGTTTGCAGTGTGGAAAACTCACACAAACGTGCTGCAGTACAAACTTCTTCCAAGCAGGGAAACTCCAAAATAAAAATACTCTGATGCCTCCCAAACATGATTACCTAATATGCCACTGATACCCAGACCACTCAAAAGATAAGGAGAGTAGTGTACTACATTGGTTACGCTCACTCTGTATCTTGAGACTCTTCTCATCAAGATCTCTGTGGACAGAACCCTGCAAATGCAAAGGATTCAACTGAAATAAATGAAAAATCCTATTAAGTTTCAGTAGTTTGTCAGGGTCAGGTGTAGTTGGACCTGCAAAATTCTTCAGCCTTTGGAGTGATAAATCACACCATCACTTGATTGGATTTTGAAAGTCCAGTCTGTGTTAGGACTCCAAACATTATAGCTTATCTAATGATACCTGGCATTTTTGTTTGTCTTCTATTATAATTAAACATGATTTAGTATAACGTAGCAAGAAACAGTTTTGTCCTATGAAATAGTCTTTTTCACTGGTCTGTTGAAAAATGTCAGCATTGTTCATTACTTTCATCAGAGTTCTTGCTACTACATCAATTTTTAATGAATCCTTTAAAAGGCATCTGCACTCGAAAACTGTGAAAATCTCAGCTTTGCATCTAACTACCATTTAAGCAACCCCCTTTCCCCTTTCTTTGCTAAATGATCATACAGTGTCCATACATTTGCATGTTAATAGATACCTAAGTGTCAACCCATGCCAGAAGTTGGAAGTATCATTTATCTCTGTACTGTTCACACATTTCATTTTGCATATTCACTCTGTGTGAACACCCTCATGTGTAGAGTGTAGTAACACAAGCATAACCACAGAATCCAAAAACATGAATGCTAAACAATAAACTTAGTAAATATATCCCCAAATAATAGACAAAAATACCATTAATTATACACAAAACATGGTTTCTACAGGTGGTGTAGGAGCTTCAAATTTAGTTTGCTTTTCAAAGCAAGTTACAAACTTGCCATCTGTGTAAAAGGCTTAGTTTTACTTACGTAATTACTTCTGTATTCCAAATTCTGAGATTAGTGTGCAGGCCAGGAAACAGTTTCTGTTTCATTTTCATGTTCAAAAAGATGAAAATTACAGAAATAGCTCTGTAATAGTTCCTTCAAAAATTTTCATAGTTGGACTTCGATTTATCATTTTCAGCTGGAATTAAAATAAAAGTATATTCTCTGTTCAGGAGTAGAGAATTATTTGCAAAACCTTTGCAAATTACAACACTAAGGAAGTTACTTATTTAAGCCAAATCCATGAAGTCAGACTGCATGTATTTCACTTCTCTTTTTACTTTTGTAGTAGGATGCAAAATTCTGCTGTTTAATAAGTACATATTTCACAATATTTTTCTCCTTTTCTTTGTGTAATAGGCCCTGCCTTGGAGAAAAACATATTTTGGTTAATAAGCCATGCGTTTCCTTTAAATATATGATACAAAGAACACTCTTAAAGAAAATGCTTTCATTTTTTATAGTCATTCTCTCCTGCAGTCATATGAGTGATTACCTCCTTCCTGGAGGAGAATGGAAGAAAAAACCCATGTAAATACAGGTTTGTATGTGACTCAGTTCCCAAAAGGACGCACTTCTAATTCATCCCCTGTGGGAAAATATAACTTAGGAAAAAAAGCCATCTCTTAGCCTTGAGGGCCTGAACAGCAAGTGCAAGATTGTCCCCTTCCAGACATCCATTTGATACCTGTTCCTCTGAGAGATAGTAGAAAGTAACTAAAAATACCTTTTGTAATGCATTTCTGCAAAGATGGCTTTTGGAACATACCGCTAAGAATGCTAAAGGTACTTCTTCAGACACTAAATTCAACTCTCATTATTTCTCCTCATGGAAGATGCACTTCTTTGTCAGTTCCTTCTCCAATAGCCCACTGTGTTCTTGATCAGGTTCAAAACACTACATTCCACAACAAGCCCATAGGAAAAAAATTTTAAAAACCCAAACAAACATGGAAAAAGCCCTACAAGAGCTATTGCTGAGCAAGTAAAAACCACTCAGAGACTACAGTGACTAATGCAGAACAGTGACTTATATAAACCAGAGGAATGGAATCAGGTAATGCTTCCTCTATGTCTAAAACTGCCCCATTTCCTTTCCTAGCAGTCTCCAGGAGCTGGATAAGCTTTCATTTTCCAACAGCTCTCTGGGATTCCCTCCAAACGATACAAGGAGAAGACACAGAAGCCTGCTTTGTAGCCCACAATAATCAGGAATAGTGCTCTGCCTGACAGATTCTTGGTTTGTATGAGGGATGGGTGTGCCAGATGTTCAGTGGCACTAAAACATGGATTAAAAAGGAGTATTAGCAGTATTGCTGGTTTTTTTACCAATATTAGTAGCATATGCACAAGTCAACCACACGTAATGCATGAGATTTTTATCTGTACATTTTGAATTGAATTGTTACAGTGTTGTGGGTTTCAGTCATTTCTGATAGGTTTTCTGCAAATAAAGTTTTAATTATTTGCTTATTTAATTTTTAATGAAGCTGATTGCCTCCTGTGAATAGTAAGGCCTGTACTGGTCTCCACACCGCTTGTGGCTCTATTAAATGTTGCAATCCTTTGAACACTGTCATCCATGTGGCTCAGCACAGGTTGGTGTGGATCTGATATGGAAATGGAGTAAATTAATTTCTTGCCAAGTTAGTTGAGTCACAACGGAGCAGCAGCATGGGATTTCCTTTTAAGGAGCATGTGCCTCTCTCTTATTAGAGGATAAAACCTAGTGTGCAGCCAACAGTTATGTAGCTGGAAAAAGCAGGCAGACAACTAAGCACAAGCAATTGGTTTAACTGTAGAACTTCAAAATAAATTTTTGAAATGCAGTCCACTGATGGGAAATGGCTTGGTATAAATGACATTACAGAAAACCACAAATTTACTGTTGCTCTGTGACTTTTTGCTTAGAGTAAACATTTAGGTATTGTGCCACACAGTGAGGAAAAGAGTAAGTCTGAATTTCTCCTCAAAATGTGCTAACAGAGTGAACTAAAAGAAAATTAATAAAACTGAAGCCTGAGGCTGAAGGAGAACCTTCAAGCATAGACACAGCAGACTCAGCTTGCAGTGTTGGTTAGTGGCTCTGCTGTCAAAAGTCCTAGTGATTGCAATACAAATGCTTCAGGAGTCCAAGAGTATGCCAGGCCTCCATCAAGTAACAGTTTTCTAATCAACTTTTGCTTGCATAGGTTTTGTTTTGCTTTGTTTTCCCTTTCATCTTTAAAGTAGGGTATCTTCTGTGCTTAACTGGTATCTAAACGCAATAATATGTGAATTTGTCTTAGGTTTGCATGGCTGGGTTTTGGTAGTGGTGGAGCTACTGGCTTCTGTCAGAATGTGCTGGAAGCTTCCTCCATGTCTGGTAGAGCCAGTGTCAGCCAGCTTCAGGATGGGCATGCTGCTGACCAAGGCTGGGACAATCAGAAATGGCAGTAACGCCTTTTGATAACATATTTAGGAAGGAAAAAACTTATTGAGCAGGTGTAATTGCAGCCAGAGAAGAGCAGAGTGAGAATTTTTAAGACAAAGAGCTCTGCAGACACCAAGGTCATTGAAAAAGGAGAGAGAGCAGGTCCTCCAGACACAGCAGCTGGGATTCCCCTGAAGCCCTTGGTAAGGCAGCTGTGACCCTGCACCCCGTGGAGGACCACATGAATGCAGAAATCCACCTGCAGCCCCTGGAGGAGACCCACACTAGAGCAGGTGGATGCCCAAAAGAGGCTGTGACCCCATGGGAGGCCTGAGCTGGAGCAGGTACTGGCAGGGACCTGCAGACCCAAGGAGAGAGGAGCCCACACTGAAGCAGGTTTCCTGGTAGGACTTGTGACCCTGTGAGATCTCATGCTGGAGCAGGCTGTGCCTGATGGATTGCACCCATGGAAGAGTGGTGCAGTTGCAGCAGTTCATGGAGAGCTGCTGTTGCCTGTGGGATGAGCTCACACTGGAGAGAGTAGTAGAGAACTGTCTCCTTTGGGAGGGACCCCAGGCTGGAGTAGGGGAAGGACTTCTCTTCCTAAGCACTGGGAGAAAAAACATGTGATGAACTGACCATAAGCCCCATTCCTCTTCTGCCTGCACCGCTAGGGGGGGAAGTAGAGCTAGGAAGGAGGAGAGGTGGGGAAAAGGGTTTTTAAGATTTGGTTTCTCATTATCCTGCTCTGATTTTCTTGGTAATAAATTCAGTTAATCCCCAAGTTCAGTCTGTTTTGCCTGAGATGGTGATTGTTTGTGATCTCTCACTGACTTAATCTCAAATCATGAGCCTTTCACTATATTTTATCTCCCATGTCCAGTTGAGGAGGGGAGTGTTAGAGCAGCTTTGGTGGGTACCTGGTATCCAGCCAGGATCAACCCTCCACAGAATTCAAAAGATTTTCTGTTCTACTGTTATACACATTGTATGCATATTCATAATAAAGACAAATTAAAGTGCCTTTCCAGGTCTACCTTTCACTAGGAAAGTAACTTATGACAAAGAAATTGTCTTTGAAAATCCCATGGGAGTAGGGAAGTCTACTAGATTGAAAACCTCTTATAACAGATTTTGGAGGGACCAGGGTCCATTTTTTCTCTCAAAAAATCAAAGCAAAATCACCTCAGCCTTTCTTACCTTAGTCAAATAAGGGAAACAGCCTGCTTCCTTCATATACACAAACTAATATTTCTCTCTTCATTATTGGAGTTTTCAGATATTTAAAGGAACTCAAAAACTGACCAGAAGTACTCTAATGCAAGATGACAGGTTTACAGCCCAGTTCACGTGAATACCTTCTCCAAGACTTCATTGTGCACAGTGTTCAGGACTGCTTAATGACCTGTTAGCAGTTTGTGGAAGGTAAGGTTGTTCTTCGAATAGTGTTTTCACACGTGTGCATATACTAGAATTTTTTCCGACATTTCAAGACATTTATGGAGATTTAGATGAGAAGATCTGTTAGGGATTTTTAAAATTAATATTTCTAGAAGTTAAATGTGTATTATTTAATAATATCTGATTTTAAATGCAATGAACTGCAGCTCTGTCCAGATTCTTTTACCATGCATTCTTATGGAAAGTTAACCTTCCTGAGCTTGTTTGGCAGCACTTACCTATCTGTGAAAGTCAGGAAGCCTCAGAAGTTAATGTTTATGTGAATTCATTTCCATCAGTAATGCTTCATCCTGTTGGCTTTGGGGTTCTTTTTCTGTTATTTAATCTGCTGTGTAATTTAATCTGCTTTAGTGTAGCAGGATGTGAGTGTGATACAGCTAAAAATGAAAAGGACAAAAGACAACACAATGGGGTAACAAGAATGCTGTTAAGGACAACTGTTGAAGTTTTGGAATTTCCTCACTTGAGAGCTCAACCTTTATGATTTTTTTTTTTTTTTTCATTTTGAAACACATTTAAGATACAATTACTAAGCTACTTGGATGCAATACAGAAGTCAATGACATAAAACTGAACCAAGTGTCTCTTGCACATTTTCCTAACTGCCTACTGTACTCACATCAATCACCAGAGACCTTAATGAAGGTTCTTGAGTTCAGCATGGAGAAGAGAAAGCTTCAGGGAGAAGTCTTCAGGGACTTTATAGCAGCCTTCCAGTTTTAGCAACCTTCCTGTAAAGGAGTCTTACAGGAAGACTGGAGAGAGACTTTTTACGTGAGCATGTAGTGACAGGACAAAATTACTTTAAACTGAAGAAAATCGTTTACATTAGATAGCGAGAAGAAATTCTTCACCGTGAGAATACTGAGGTTCTGGAACAGGTCTCCCAAAGAAATTGCAAATGTCCCATCCCTGGAAGGGTTCAAGTCAGGTTGGATGGGACTCTGAGCAACCTGGTATAGTGAAAGATATCCCTACCTATGACAGGGGCATTGGAACTAGATGATTTTTAATGTCTCTTCCAACCCAAACCATTCTATGATTCTGTAAGAGCAAGAACCTTTAATATACACACACAAATATGCAAACAAGAAACTTTTATGAACTGTTTCTAGAAGCTTCTAAACCGCTTACAGTAAACTCAAAGTAAAGAATTTAATTTGTTTGTAGTTAATTTTTCCACATGGTAATCTCATCTTAATATTTCACAATGAAGCAAAGACACTGAATTTCACTTTCATTTCTACTCAGTTTTCCGTCTGGTTGATAGTACACAGTAGCAGCAAGTTGTGTTTTGATTCACAATTATGAAAAAGGCTGAGCAGAGTTTAAAATCAGAAACCTATTCCAGTTTGAAATAAAATTATAAAAATATGCAGTCTGCTGATTCTTCATATGTGCTAACTAATGGTTACTCAAATGAAAATAGATATGAGACCCTTTGCTTTATCAATATTTCTGAAAAAGTTACTTCATGAAAAAGCTAAATATCAGTTTTGGTATCAAATGTGCACTTTGGCAAAACTGTAACATTAAAAAATTTTATGTTAAAAATAAATTATTAGGTATCTTTAGCATAGCTGTTTTGCTTTTGAATATTTTGGCCAATTTCAGTTAAAAGTAGGGGAAGCATAGGGGTTTCATAAAGAATTCCTGGTCTGAATTCAAAAAGACACCTTGCTATGGACCTCTACAAACCAGCTAAGAGGCACTTCTGAGAGAGAGGCCTGTCCTACAGACCACCATTTGGGTAACACAGCTTTCATTCATTAATTGTGGGATCACACTCTACATAATTTAAATTAACTACTAATTTTCACTATTGCTTTGTAGTTACATTGGTACAAACCACATCAAATGCGTGTCAAATCGCTCTTTTTTTTTCTCCTCCCTTATTTTTGAATTCCAGTCAGATCAGTTAAAGATCTTTCTTTGTAATTAAAACAATAAATCCAATTCAGCTGTTTTAATTTTCTATATTAAAAAAGTCACCCAGCAACTATTTAATTTGAAAGCATTGATTCCTTGTTCCACTCTTTATAACGTAATGGAAATAAACCACATATTGGAGCTCTCTGGGAGAGCATTTCAGGATCTAGAAATAGCTTCCACAAACTCCTTTTCTGGGAGGGAGATTTTTAGATAAGGAGTTCCAGTAAGTATTCCCTGACACTGAGGCACATATACAGAATAAAGCACAAAAGCTCTCCCTAGGGCAAAGAATATATATCACTTACCATTAAGCTTCCTCAAAGCTTAGGTTATAAAAGATATTGTCAAGGTACTTGTACCTGAGGCAGAAACAGGAGTTAACTTGATCCTCCCAGGGAGTAGCTTCAGAGTGCGTCATTCCCAAGATACCTTTCATGTGAAGGACAAAAGAATTAGATGTGTTTATCTAATTGTTTCAAAGAGTACAACTCGTTCTCACCCACAGAAATGAAGGAAAGCTATTTGTCATGGTTTTTGCTCAATGCTGAACAATGTTGAATCTGGCATTCCCAGGACCAGAGAAGCTACAAGAGTACCCTGCAGCCCTGGCACTTCTTTCAACACAGCTAGACCTGGGGAGGAAACTCAGTACTCTGAGATGAGTCACAGGTGTCCAACCCTCCTGGTTTTGGATGTCTTCTATTCTGCTTCCTCTGCTGCTACAGAATTGAGTCAGCGATAGACAGAAAGCCTAAAGCTACCAGCAAACCCAGACAGAGATATTTTTGGTTAGCAGAAATTGTGACAACAGAAGCCAGTTTGTGCTTATGAGATGCTGCAGCAGGCAACAGAAATAAATACTCCACTGATCTATGGAGAGGTTACCATTCAGTAAATGGCAGAGGAAGCAAATCAAAAAGATTGCAAAGGGAACTGCTTTTACTTGGAACTGTCACTGTTCTGCTTACCCCCAAAAGTGAAAGTAACACGCCTCACACAGAGCTTGTTGAGTTTAATATTTGGCTCGCAGCTGCAGTAACACTAGAAGTGGATTGTCATGAGAATGGTGGGTGATACAACTACTGAACTATTATCCTTAGCATCTGTGTTTCTTGATTTGTTATATGAGCTAGTGCTGCAAAAATATGCTGGCAAGGGTTCGGATTTTTTTTTTTATTCTGTATTAAATGCTAATGGGCTAAAGAACAGTATTTAAAAATAGCTTTAAACATTTTAAATATAAGCAGATAATTGAAACAGTAGCACAGTTACATTAGTTTCTTCAGTTGTGTGCTTTTATATCTTTGTGACTTTTATTCACTGCTTTGCTTCATTGAAAAGCAAGACTTTCCATAAAAGCATACTACTAAAAAGTAGTATGTAGTTGTTGCATTACCTCAGCTTTGGGCAAGCTGGGGAATGCTCAAAGAATCCTAAAGTTTTATTGTTGAAAGGTTTTCTTGTTCTGCAAAGTTCTGTTTAAGCTATTCTATTAAGTTGTGTTTAAGCCTGCTTGCTAGCTCTAAGTCTGTACCGCAGTTGCTATGGTTACCCCTTCCCCTGAGTTCTGTTCCTCCCCCTAAGCTGACAAAGCCCATTTCCTCCCCTCCCAGGCAGAGACTCCTTGTCCCTCTCCACCCATTCCCCCACCCCTTGGGCGGAGAGTCTCTGTCAATCCCTCCAAGGCACACCTTTCCCTCTAGAAAGTTCCCTGTTACTCGGTGTGCCATTAGATCCTGTTCCCTAATCCCTCCCCTGTTGCTCTCCTGTTGGCTGATACATTGTCAATCTTCCCCAGATCCACCCCTTTACCCCTTCCCTCCCCCGGAATAAGAACCCTTGCCTGAGCCCGAGATCTGGTTTTTGTCCCTGGGCTCTCCTGACGCAATAAGCCTTTGGAAGGCACACGGAAGAGCCCCTCCTTACTTCTTTAACCCCACAGACGCATTGCATCATCGGGTAGCAGCTAGCTACCTCTCTAGGAGACCGCAGAGTCCTCTCAGCTACAGAGATCACTGGGATGTCTGCAGCATTACGTGGTGGGCCTCAGGCAGCCCTCTACCTCAGCGTCAATTGGCACCCAATGTGGGGCCCTCCTTTCATGAGAGTCTTCATTTTGAGATGTCCTTGGTGGTCACAGGAGACCCTAGGTGTAAGTCTCGTTAGACAGCTGAAACCCTGTGAAGCGCATGCCAAGTTTTGTCCAGTGGTATGCCCAGGGAGAGTTGGCAATCCAGACTCCCGGGAGAGGACCAGACTGGCTCAACATTGGGTACTTTGACCACAGTTTTCTTTTGCCGTTGAACAAAGTCACAGGTTTTTGTTAAGTGCTTTCTTGTGAGGGAACATGGGGGGAAGGGCCCCTATCCTTAGGAATCCCGATTGGCTCGTCTGGGGGCATTTTCTCTTTGTGTTCTCCTTTTTCTGTGGTCGGGGGTGAAGTTTCAGTGCGTAGAGATGCATGTTAGAATGTCTACTCACCAAAAGGAGGTTTATTTTCTGGTTGTTAAATTCCTAAAGGTGGATGGGAAACCCTTTTCTAAATAATTGTTAAAAAGGTTTATTCGATGGCTCTTCCTTCACTTTCCCCGGGTCCCACCGGAGGATGTCAGCACTCTTGCATTTTGGGACACAGCTGGGGAAAAGCTGACTCTTTTTATTGAAGGGGAGACTTCAGTGGAAAAGTTTTGTCCTTTGTGAATTTTGATTTACAGTGGAGTTAGGGAATTGAAGGAAGAGTCCCGGGTTGAATCCCCAGCTGAAAATCCTCCCTCTCCCCCATCTTTCCTCACCCTCTGCTCCTAAACCCTCTTCCCCAGTGTTGGGTGGTTCAGGAAGTGCAAACTGCCATTCAGCACAGGGCTGCTATCGTCTCCCTGGCTCTCCCCTGTCCATCCAGAACCCTGTCATTGGCAGCAAGGGCCCTACTGCCTGGGATCCTTTCACTAATCCTTTTTCCACTGCCTCTATCCCAGTTGGTAAACCTAAAATTGAGAATTGTTTTATGCCACAAGATGGCGGATTTGACCCTTTGTCCTTGAAGAGACAAGATGGTGAAGGCCATATGGCATGGCCCTCCATCTTGCCTTCATCCCACAATCCCTTTTACCCCTATCCTCCCAACCCCTTCCTTTCTCCTCCCTCAAACTTTCTTCTGTCATGCCCCTCCCCTCTGTCAGGCCCCTCCCCTCAAGTGATGTCAGGTCTGTCCCATCCATTGGGCCCCTCCCATCTCATGTTACCCCATGCTGGCTCCACCCCTTCTGTTAGTTGCCCCACCCCTTCCTGTCCTGACTCTGCCCCTTCTGCTGCTGGCTCTGCCCCTCCTCTTCCAAGTTCCTGTTCCCATGCTCCTCTCTCTGGAAGTGGGGGGCCTGGAACAGGAAGTTGGCCATCTTGACGCACTCCAGTTCAATTTAATCAGTCAGGAAGGAATCCCAGATGGGATCCCTTTTCCCAACACACAATAAAAGAACTACTAAAAACACAGAAGGAATTTGGCAGGCAAAGCGAATAGTTCAAAGGCTTCATTAAGGTGACCTTCAACTCTCAAATGTTAATACCGCATGATATCAAGAGTATTCTCTGCACCCTACTCTCTTCCGCAGAGTTCATGCTGTGGGAGACAGTATGGGAAAGGCTTTTGGGGGAACTCCTTCCTGTGCTCTTAGCAGTTCCTGAACTGGTGGTTGACTCAGACAATTCGGTAATTACCCTTGATCACCTGCGAGGGAAAGGAGCACTGGCCAAACTGCAAGAACAGGCCCTCCTGTTACCAGGCCAGTTCTTTTAAGGATAGCGGAGGCAGCAGAATGAGCACTTTTTCAGATGCCCTCTAAGGCCCCCATAATACCATATACTGACATTAAACAAGCCCCATGAGACCCTTTCATAGATTTTATAGACAGAGGCCAGCCATCACAGAACAAATTAGCAACACCACCTTCCAGCAAGAACTACTGACTAACTTAGCATCCTTGAATGCCAATGACACCTGTAAGTGCATAATACAGACACTCCCATCCGACCCTCCACCAACTGTCAACAAAATGATAGTAGCTTGCACAAAATATGCCACTGTCGAGCCGGAGCAGAGGCCAGAAGGAGCAGGAGCTGTGGGAGCCCTAGAGCATTATAAACAAAATTGATATAAATGGGCTAGTCACCTTTTTGGAAGGTTAAGTAGTTTATTGATGTCAAACAACAACTGAGAACTGGGGCCCGAGATAAGCCCGAGACCCCAAACGACAAAGCAGACTGTAACAGCGCGCGCCATGCTGGGTGGGTGCTCCGTTGGCCTCACAAAGTGCCTCAGGAGGTCTCTGCCTCTCCCCAGGAGTGTCCTTTTATAGCCCTAGAGGGGATCAGGAATGCACCAATCAGGAGGGCTCGTTTTTAGGGGTTTTGATTGGTCTGTTTCTATGGTATGTTCCTGACCACACCATCCCGGTGTGATCGGTCGTTGTCGTTGTTGCCAGGGGGGAGGTGTTCTTCCCCTGACATCTGGCCTGGCTGTGTTCCTTGTTTCAGTGTCCCATGTCCCGAAAAGATGAGATGAGGCTTCTTTCTGCTGTTCCAGAGCTTATTTATTTCTGGTTCTTATCAGAGTTTCAGAGGCACAGACTGTGCTGTGACCTCCAGGAACACGAGGACAGAATGGCAATGGCTACCAGAAGCAGGTAGCTTTTATATCTATTATCAACCAGTTACAAAACTATACGTATCTTATTTTGTTCCCAAAACCAGTGAATATCAACCTTATTGACATGTCTCCTTTACACTAAATTCTATCTACCAATTAACAAGTCACAGGAACTCATGTCAGAGGGAAAAAGGAAGAGAAGGAGAAGAGAGAAGAAGGTGAACAAGAAGCAGCCAACACCCTAAAATCTCCGTGTTGGCTCTATATAAGATATATAGCAAAACCTAAAAGCTACAACTACACATTCTGTCTGGTACACTAAACAACCATCTCCTCATTTCTTTGGTGTTCTCAGCTCATCCAGAAGTTGGGGCAAATGCTCTCACGAGCTTGGTTCGCAGGCCAAGCCTTTTTTGTGGAGCTCTGAGGGTAAAGCAAACACCCAGAGGAGTAGGAAAAGTTCCCAAGCTTTTCCTGATTCCAACAGTTGTCCAATCCTGTTTGCTTTACTTGAGGTGATGTAATCTGTGATGTAATCCTTCCTTGTCACCATCTTTCTAGATGATTCCCCTCATTGCCTTTCCTCAGCACAGCGCCGTCCAGTGTTCACACTGAAACACTACACTTGTACAATGGCGCAGCTTAATAGTGAACAATTTAACAAACCATATTAGACTCAACCCCAATACAACTCAAGTAACACTTATATCTTAAAAACTTAAACACTTATATCAAGAGGAGATGTCAACAATTGCCACCGCCCAAGCCACACAGTGACAGGAAGCGATCTGCCATTGGTTTGGTAAGAAGGGGCACTGGGCAAAATATTGCCGAGCCCTGGCACCTATAAGTAATGCACTACGCCAGAACACATCCAATCTCCTGAGCCAGCAGGGAAACTGAGGGGCAAGTGCACCCCAGCTGCGCACAAAAATTTAAATGTAGCTGATGATAACAAGAAAGACATTAAAGACATGGACATGTAGTCACCTGGAGAGAGAATCCAGGTGATCAATGACAAGACTACACAGTTCAAAAACACAAATTGAACACTGTTGGTCATGCACCTGCTGCACTGAGACACAGACATTAATAAATTCACACGCTTCCATGTAGTGGCTAACACCAAAAACACCCTACGTGAGCTTGAAATCTCTCCCGAGGTCATCTCCATCACGTGGGGAGAAGGTTTCATCCTCTTTGCGAGATGTGTCCGCCTCCTATTCTTCTTATCACAGGGCTAAGTCATTGCTCAAGCCATTCCTCTTCCATACAAACTGTCCACAGGCAATGACATACCAACTGCCTGTTGGACAGAGGTGGTAGGAAGAGAGAAGCCCTGATGGATTGTATCATCCGTCAAGGGTCCACCAACAGCACCATGACAGGGATGGCGGCCACGGGGGCACACGTGACAGTCATTCCTTCCACCAAATGGCCGTCACAATGGGAGTTGCGGGCTGTTCAGGGCACCATCAATGGGATTGGAGGGCCCCAGTCGGCACAACAGAGCAGGAACATCGTTCACATTGAGGGGCCGGGTGGGCAATTGGCTTCTGTATGCCCATTCGTTTTGGACACAAGCTTCACCCTGTGGAGATGGGATGTTGTGACTCAAAGGGGGGCCCGAGTGAATATCCCTCGGAGGCCCCAGGATTTTTAATAGCAGCCACTGTGGAGCACCCCACCCTTCCACGTAATTGGAAAACTGATTCACTGATTTGGGTGGATCAGTGGCCGCTCAACAAGGAGAAACTAGAGGCCCTCAATGTACTCATAGTTCAGCATTTGAGGTTCGGCAACATTGTGCCAACCAACAGCCCCTGGAACTCCCCGGTTTTCGTTATTCGAAAGCCGGGAAAGGATAGGTGGCAGCTGCTCCACAGCTTGCAACAAATAAATGAGGTAATTGAGGATATGAGTCTCCTCCAACCAGGGATGCCTTCCCCATCAATGCTCCCCCAAATGAGGGGGATTTGGCAGTCATTGACATCAAAGATTGCTTCTTTCAAATTCCTCTGCATCCCGACGATGCCCTGCGATTTACCTTCCATCCTTGCCCTTACCATCAACCGAGAGGCTCCCATGCAGCGTTACCATTGGTGTGTTCTGCCTCAGGGCATGAAGAACAGTCCTGCCATCTGCCAATGGTACGTCGTCCGCATTCTGATCCCCATCACAGAGACAAAAGTCCATCATATACATCATATACCACTACATGGATGATGTGTTGGTGTGCGCTCCAAATAAAGAGTACCTAGATAATACACTGGAGATGGTCACAGAGACTCTGCAAAAAAATGGCTTCCAATTGGAAGCAGAAAAAATCCAAAGAGTCAGTCCCCGGAAATATCTAGGGATCAAAATTACTGTGACCACTGTAACACCCCAGCCACTGGCCATCAATAACAACCCTAAAATGCTTTTTGATATGCAGCAACTATGTGGAGCAGTCCAATGGATTAGGCCATGTCTGGGACTGACCTCCGAAGACAATGCTGCCGTGTTAAATCTGTTGCCAGGAAGTCAGGAACATAACATCTCCACGGACATTGACAGTGGAAGCAAAAGCTTCCACTGAGAAAATGCAGTGGGCTCTCTCTCACTGACAGGCCCACCACTTCAACCCAGACTTGTCATTTAAGTTTGCCATCCTCGGGGAGGTGCCATGACATGGCGCAATTCTCTCAGTCAGAGGGTCAGAACCCTGGCTGACCAGCCCAGCTGTCACTGCCCGTGCCTAGATAAAGCACGACCGCCAGTACTTACGGGCTTCTGAGGCAGTGTCTCACAGGGAGACTGCGGCTCCGGCTGTGAGGCTGCTGCTGCTGCAGGGGACACAAATGTGTCGATGGGTTGAGGCATGAAGGAGAGATGGACTCTTTATTAAACTGTAACCACAGCAGGTTATTCCCAAGCTAAACCAGAGCAAAGAGCACAGCATGCAGGCTGTCACTGCTTTTTAAAGGGGGAGGATACAGGGGAGGGAATATTCTAAGGACCAATCAGGGATATTCTGGGGAGGAGTCTAGGGGAGGGATTACAGAACCTTGGACAAAGGAGGCAAAACTAGATAAGAATGACACTCTGAAGGGCCAATGGGGTGTCGAGGATCTTTGAACTTTCTAGAGGGATGGGTATGGACTCTGGGAGATTGAGAAAGTCTACAGGAGGGATTTGGGTGATCGATGGGGAAGGTACTGGAACAAAAGGAGGAGATTAACCATATGGAGAAGGGATCGGAGGAGTTTTGAGGAGGGCTTTTGGGTTTACAGAACTTCACATAAGAAGAGGGAAAAACTTGGAAGATACCAATACAAAGTACAAAACTTTTCTTAACATCAGTGGATGCTAATCACATAAAACTCATTACCACAGTGCCACACTTCCACGGTCTCATTTTTCAATTGGACGAGGGGCAGGAGGACTCCCTGGCTATCATCGAGTGGTTGTTCCTTCCGCACAAACTGTCCAAAAGTGTCACTTCGCCACAAGAGCTCATGGTGCAGTTGATAATGAAGGCCAGAGCTCACCTTCACACCCTCGCTGGGTGCAACTTTGTGTGCATCTACATACTTATGAGATTAGAGGAACTAGATTTGGTGTTAGAAACTAATGTCAGCTTACAATTTGCATTAGACAGTTACCCTGGACAAATTTCCAATCATTACCCTAAACCAAATTCAAAACCTAGTCCCTTTAATTTGGAATTCTTCAAATTTCAGATAATGCCAAAAGAGATTCAAAGTAGAAGGCTTCTCGATGCTCTAACCATTTTTACTGATGGCTCTGGTAAATCAGACAAATCTGTGTTTACCTAGAAGAATCTTGAGACATTGGAGTGGGAGAGAGATGTCCAGATTATTCAAGGGTCACCCCAAGTAGCAGAATTAGCAGCCATTGTTAGGGTGTTTGAGAAATTCAGTGAACTCATAAATATTGTAACTGATTCAGCATACATTGCTGGGGTAACTGCGAGGGCCGAAAATGTCCTTCTAAAAAAAATGACAAGCAAAATGAACAAAAGGATCTTCAACATGCTTTCGAAATTAATCCAACTAGTCTCCCACCAAGAGCAGCCATATTATGTGATGCACATATGGTCGCACACTGACCTTCCAGGACCTTTTGCGGAGGAGAACCGAAGAGCAGACACTCTAGCCATGCCTGCGCGCAGCTTGCTACCCTGCCAAACATCTTTCAGCAGGCGAAGCTGAGCCACCAGCTCAGAATGAGCCAACCTTAATCCTCATATTCCATCAGAATGTGCCAACCTTAATCCGCATGTTCCATCTAAAGTGAGAGCAGGCAAAGGCAATTGTGGCAACATGCCCTAACTGCCAGAAGTACAGGCTACCATCCATAGGCAGTGGGGTCAACCCAAGAGGCCTCAACAGTGAGGAAGTGTGGCAAGATGTCACCCACTTCCATGAGTTTGGCAGACTCAAGTTTATCCACGTGTCAGTGGACACATTTTCTGGAGCAGTCTATGCTTTGGCCTACATGGGGGAAATGGCAAAAGATGCCAACAAACATCTGCTACAGGCTTTCACTACCCTTGGCGTCCCTTGCCAAATAAAGATGGACAATGGGCCATCTCCAAGAGACTCCAAACATTTTTCAGAGGTGAGGAATTGCCCATGTCACTGGTATCACTCACACACCGGACAAGCAATAATAGAGAAGACCCACCAGACCCCAAAAAGAATTCTTAACATTCAAAAAGGTGGAAACCAAATCAATTCACCGATGGTACGTTTATGTAAAGCCCTGTTTACTATGAACTTTCTCAGTGCCTCCAAGGACAATCCTAATCCACCAGTCCTAAGGCACTTAAGAGAATTCCACATTTTTTAAAATGCAGGAAAATCCGCCTGTTTTAATAAAAGACCCAGAAACTTTACAGGAACAAGGACCCTATTAGCTGCAAGCCTGGGGACATGGGTATGTGTGTATGTTCACACCCTCAGGCATCTGATGGATCCCACGAAAGTGGGTGCGACCTTTTGTTGAAAAAGGGGATTTTAATTTACAGAGACAACAACCTAAGACCAACAATAACACTCCCAAAGATGTCACTATTGCGGCCTGGAGGAGGTGCTGCCAGGCGGACATGGAAAAGTTCAATTCCCCCAATCCTAATAACCCCCTTCTATCCCTTCCCCAGGAATCCCCTTAAGTTATCCCGCTAACCCCATGGGAAATGGCCAGCCTGTTACTCACTTTATTTGTTTTTTGTTATAGAAACCCATTACTCACTGAGACGATGGATCCCCACACTTACCTCTGTCTCTTCGTGCACCTTGCGTGGATGCTGCTTCCTGCTGTGGTGTGGATCAACCTGTGTCATCCCACAACCCTGACAAAATGTCTGGGTCACCCTGGCCAGAACCCTTCAACAGGACTACATCTGTCTGTCGACATTGGCCATGGACAACCCATTCTCCATTCTCCCATGCCTGGTTGGGGTCCCACTGAGTCCACTTGGTGATCCCAAACCGAGTACGGTCCTCCTTCCCCCAATCCACTCAGCAAATGGGATGCCTGGGCAAAACAACCGCCTGAGACCAAAGAAGAGCCCCAGGAGTTCGACCTTCTAGGGTCCACTCCTGCCCCCTACTGCCTTCATTTTCAATACAGATCAGCATCCTCAGATTTTAATTATGTATACACCCATGATTGGAAAAAATACTCCTCCTCCAACTGGTGCAGTATGACAGAGGTCACCTTTTCCAGGTCCTCTATTCATCCCAAAAAATTACAAAAAGGAGATTTCCTTATTTGTGGAGACCATGCTTGGGCGGGAATCCCCTCTTGTCTGTGCAGAGGTCCTTGCACTTAAGGTAAACTTTCCCTTTTGGCTCCAACAAGACCCAGATTTTGAATCGGAAAAAAGAATCCCAAGAAACAATAATGGCCTGACCAAAGCGCAGCACCCAGAACTATGATGCAAATTGCAATTCGGACATTTACCATTGATTTTACCCCAAAAGGTCAGTGGTATGTGTGTTTCTGGTGTGGGTAGCTGCTGCTAAAGCTTTGGCAGAGTTAGGCATGGTAGAATGCTGGGTCTCAAAGCAAGCCAATTTGATGCTCTCAGCTATCAGTGACCTCCTCGCAGACAAGGAAGTTACCAGGAAAGCCACCCTACAAAATCATGCCGCCATCAATTTCCTCCTCCTTTCCTATGACCACGGGTGCCAGGAATTTGAGGGGTTGTGTTGCTTCAACCTATCATCACACAGTGATCCATGCCACCATCCAGAAGATAAAGGACCAAATCAAAAACATCTAGAAAGAGTCCGATGACTGGTTCAATGCCATCTTCAGGAACTGGGGACTGTTGGGATGGGCTTCCTCCCTTATTAAGTCATTGCTTTAGATTTTTATTACTGTTTTCTTCATCCTCCTGATTTCTAGTTGCCTAAAGACTTTCCTTATTAAGACTGTTGGAGAGATCTCCTTCCTGAATGATCACAAGACTGTTGCAGCAATGAATGCCTCATCAGTGAGAAAACGAACTTGGTAGGCAGAAACAAGTACTGCCAAAACTGAAGTTTGAGCCAAAAAACCTTACCAATTCCTCCTCTTTATAGAGACAAAACTGTCCTTTTCTATTAAAAAAAAAAAAAAGGGGGAAATTGTTGCATGGCCCCAGCATGGGGAATGCTCAAAGAATCCTAAAGTTTTATTGTTGAAAGGTTTTCTTGTTCTGCAAAGTTCTGTTTAAGCTATTCTATTAAGTTGTGTTTAAGCCTGCTTGCTAGCTCTAAGTCTGTACCGCAGTTGCTATGGTTACCCCTTCCCCTGAGTTCTGTTCCTCCCCCTAAGCTGACAAAGCCCATTTCCTCACCTCCCAGGCAGAGACTCCTTGTCCCTCTCCACCCATTCCCCCACCCCTTGGGCGGAGAGTCTCTGTCAATCCCTCCAAGGCACACCTTTCCCTCTAGAAAGTTCCCTGTTACTCGGTGTGCCATTAGATCCTGTTCCCTAATCCCTCCCCTGTTGCTCTCCTGTTGGCTGATACATTGTCAATCTTCCCCAGATCCACCCCTTTACCCCTTCCCTATTGGCCCCTGGGTTTTCCCTCCCCCGGAATAAGAACCCTTCTCTGACCCTGAGATCTGTCTTTTGTCCCTGGGCTCTTCTGAGGCAATAAACCTTTGGAAGGCACACGGAAGAGCCCCTCCTTACTTCTTTAACCCCACAGACGCATTGCATCATCGGGTAGCAGCTAGCTACCTCTCTAGGAGACCGCAGAGTCCTCTCAGCTACAGAGATCACTGGGATGTCTGCAGCAGGACATGGTGGGCCTCAGGCAGCCCTCTACCTCAGTGTCATGTAGTCCTCAGAACTCCTCTTAAGATAACCTTTACTTTGTGCTGGAGATAGTCTTTGCAGTAGCAGTGGTAGATACCTTACGTGATGAAATGCCGTAAGGGTTTTCACCGGTGGAAAAGTAATGACAGAAATCTCCACAGTATTGATAAGCAAACACAGTATTAGGTTGGCTTCCTTAACAGAAGGTCCTAAAAGAATAAAGTCTTTCATAAGACTGGAGCTTTTTATCAAGATTTTATCTTACACAATTCAGAGACTTAGGACTTTATGTCCAATGTGCTCATTGTCCATTTAATAGTATAATATTCCACCGGTTTTAAAGCTGCCCACACATGCTAGTGCCAGTCAGCAAGAAACTTTGATTTTGAATGTTAGACTTTGCTTTCTTGCTCTGCTTTAAAACTCAGAGGATTCAGCCAGAAGACCAGTGCTTTTCAAGATGGCAAGCCTTCAAAGAGACCTCTGAGATGGAAGAGATGAGGACAATGCTTTGTTTCCACAGCAGGAACTACTAGGGCAGATTTAGTTAGAAAAAATCCAGTCAGTCTCTTCACTCTTCCATTTCAGAAACCCTGGAGGAAAATCCCTGTAGTGACGCAGATCAGCAATCAGAGGAAAAAGGAGAGGAAGCTCTCTGGGTGAGTGGTCAGGGGGACAGCCTGCAGAGAATTCTGTATAGTACAGGGAACAGAGAAGTGAAATTATGTAGCAACTCACTGCTGCAGCATGGTGGGGGCTGTGCTTCCAGCTTATACAATAGAGCAAAGACCATGGATCTAACAGGAGGAGTGAGAAGAGATCAGCAGAGGAAGTGATGTACCACAATGGAATTGTTGTAAGTGCATATTGTA
>VZRF01010170.1:10512-31328 GCA_013396875.1 Vireo altiloquus | reverse complement strand
AAAAAGATGCAAAAACGAGGGAATGACCGGGATTTGGGAAAAAGGGGGAAGGGGATGAGGGTTGGGAGAGGGGAGGAGGGGAGAATCCTGTAGTTCGTTATCTCGCGGGGCTTATCAGCTGCTCTCTAGATAAATGCACGGAGATTAAATAATTTCCCATCAACGCTTCCCCCATTTTGGAAAAAAAAAAAAAACAAAATCAAAACAAACAACAAAAATAATAATTAAAAAAAAAAAACATAGATCCCGATCCCGGAGGAAAAAAATCAAACTTTTCCCACCCCTCCCGCCCCTCCCCCTCAAAACGTTGGCAAAGCGGATTTTGTTTTTTTTTTTTTTCCTTGTGTGGTTTTTTTTGTGTTTTTTTTTCCTTTTTTTCCTTTTTTTTTTGCTGCGGGATCCATCCCCTCCCCCCTCCCCAGCCTCCCGACATTCCCAAACATGCTTCGATCCATGCGCTCCTCGCTCCCTCTCACCCGGCCGGGGCAGCAGATCAGAGTCCGGGGAGGGTTGAGGGGGGGGAGGCTCTTCTGGCACGGCTTGGCACGGCCTGGCACGCCTCGGGCCTGGCCNGGCCTGGCACGACTCGGGCTTGGCCTGGCACGGCTCGGGCTTGGTGGCGCCGCTGGAGCTTTCCCGGCTTTTCTTTCCTTTTTTCTTTCCTTCTTTCCTTCCTTCCTTCCTTCCGAGCTCCGGGAGCACCGCATCGGGATGGCCCCGCTGGAGCCTCCGAGCCCTCCGGGGACATCTGAGGGGGGTGACAGAACCTGGGGGCACCTCTGAGCCTGCCAGGGACACCTCGGGGGGTGACAGAACCTGGGGCCAACTCTGAGCCTGCCAGGGACACCTGGGGGGGTGACAGAACCTGGGGCCACCTCCTGGTGGTCCTTTCAGGACTCGGGACCACCTCTGACTCTGCCAGGGACACCTGNGCACGGCTTGGCACGGCCTGGCACGACTCGGGCTTGGCCTGGCACGGCTCGGGCTTGGTGGCGCCGCTGGAGCTTTCCCGGCTTTTCTTTCCTTTTTTCTTTCCTTCTTTCCTTCCTTCCTTCCTTCCGAGCTCCGGGAGCACCGCATCGGGATGGCCCCGCTGGAGCCTCCGAGCCCTCCGGGGACATCTGAGGGGGGTGACAGAACCTGGGGGCACCTCTGAGCCTGCCAGGGACACCTCGGGGGGGGACAGAACCTGGGGCCAACTCTGAGCCTGCCAGGGACACCTGGGGGGGTGACAGAACCTGGGGCCACCTCCTGGTGGTCCTTTCAGGACTCGGGACCACCTCTGACTCTGCCAGGGACACCTGGGGGGGTGGCAGAACCTGGGGCCATCTCCTGGCAGGGACACCTGGGAGGGTGACAGGACTTGGGACCACCTCCTGGCAGGGACACCTGTAGGGACTTTCAGGACTTGGGGCCACCTCTGAGCCTGCCAGGGACACCTGGGGGGAGTTATGGGTGACAGGACCTTGGGGCCACCTCCGAACCTGGCAGGGACAACTCTGACCCTGCCGGGGACACCTGAGGAGGTGTCAGGACCTTGGGCCACCTCCTGGCAAGGACACCTGGAGGGGTAGGACCTGGGGCCACCTCTGAGCCTGGTGGGGTCACCTCTAACCCTGCCAGGGACACCTGGGGGGGTGACAGAACCTGGGGCCACCTCCTGGTGGTCCTTTCAGGACTCGGGACCACCTCTGACTCTGCCAGGGACACCTGGGGGGGTGGCAGAACCTGGGGCCATCTCCTGGCAGGGACACCTGGGAGGGTGACAGGACTTGGGACCACCTCCTGGCAGGGACACCTGTAGGGACGTCAGGACCTCTGCAGGTGCCACCAGCGGCTCGGGGGGCACCTCAGGGAGGAGCTCCACCTCGAGGTGCCACCACCGCCACCGAGGTGACCCTGCCTGTTCCCCCCCGGCCTGATGCCACCCCCCGGGGCAGGGCACACGGAGCGATTTACAGGCCGAACTCTCTGGGACGAAGTTGGGGGAACGAGGAGGAATTTCATGCAACATTCCTGGTCCGGAGGCGGCGCTTGGGGGCCGGGAAGGGAGCGGGGCGGGAGCCGGAGCCGTGGGGAAGGGGAGGGAAGGGAGTTGGTGGTGGTGGTGGTGGTGGGAGGTGGAAGGCTCCGCACCCCTCAGTGCAGTGCTCGGAGAAGGAAGGAGGAGGAAGAAGAGGAGGAGGAGAATCCGAGTGGGTTTTCTTGGCTCGGGAATACCACCCCGCCCTTTTCCCACGGCGGCTCCGGACGCGGTCAGCTGTCCACCAGCTGCTTGAGCGCCCGCTCGATGTTCATGCGGTGCCCCACTCGGGTCACCCCCAACTCCACGAAGTCCTCCTTGGTCAACGCGGGCAGGTGGGTGCCCTCAATCTCGTGATCCTCGAACTTGTCCCGATGTTCCACCAGGTTGATGCTCTCCAGCCAGTCCCCGACGTCGTATTTATTCCACAGCTGCAGCGGCTTCTGCATGAAGGGCCGGGGAGGGTGCAGAGTGTGCAGCGGCGGCCCCGGCGAGGGCGACGGAGAGGGCGAGCGGCTGCGGGCGCTGACGCTGCGCACCACGAAGCGAACTTCCTTGGGCTCGTGAGGGATGGAGAGGCTGGAGGATTTGAGGATGGTCGGAGGGGTCAGGCCGTAGGGCCGGACGGTGCTCAGGGGCTCCGGTCGTTCGAGCGCCGCGGGTTTGACGGGGCTGGGAGTGCGGCGGGCGACGGGGTAGCGACTGCCGGGCCGTACGGTGAAGGTGGTGCCGGAGCTGCGCTGGGAGATGGTGCTGAGCTCTCCTAAACTACTGAAAAGTCTGCGGGGAAAGAGGGGAAAACGGGAAAAAAAAACAAAAAAAAAAAGAAAAATAGAGAGAGAGAGAGAGAGGAGAGGGAAGGGGTGAGGCTAGGTTTGGGAATGGGAGGCACGAAATTTATCGGGAAGGGGTTGGGAGTGAGGGGTTTGGGAGGAGGGTGGAGGGGACGCGGCTCAGGTGGGACATCCTGGTGGGGATCTCCCGAAGATTCCGGCAGCGCCTCCAGGATGGAATTCCCAGCCAGTCCCTGCCCTTCCTGGCACGGCTCTGTGGGCACCCCCAAAATGTCCCCCAAGCCTCGGGGACAAGGATCCTGAGCTCATGTCCTGCCTCGTTCCCACCCTCCCTCCCAACCCAATCCCAGTCCCACAGGGAACGGGAGCAAAGCTGGGATAAGAGGGAACCTTCCGGAATTTTCCTGGGATGGAAGGACCCTCAGGACACCCCTGGTGACTGTCACCCAGTGGTCAGTGTGGCATGAGGAGCCCCAGGGTGGCCGGGCTGGTGTCCCCTTGGAGCTGGGACATGTGGGACTCCCCCCCGACTGTGCCACTGTGGGAATCTTGGATGGGGACAAAGCCCCCGAAACCGGAGCTGTCCCCACCCTGGCATTGTCCCCATGGAATGAGCAGGGAATGCGGAAAGGAAACGGAGCCGGGCAGGGTCCCAGAGGATGAATCCTAGGAAATCGGAGCTCTCCGCTCTGGAGGCAGGCTGGGAGAGCTGGGAATGTTCCCCTGGAGAAGGGAAGGATCCAGGGAGAGCTTCCAGCACATTCCAGGGCCTAAAGGGGCTCCAGGAGAGCTGGAGAGGGACTGGGGCCAAGGCATGGAGGGACAGGAGGCAGGGAATGGATCCCAGTGCCAGAGGGCAGGGCTGGATGGGATGTTGGGAATTGGGAATTGCTGGCTGGGCTGGAATTGGCAGAGCAGCTGTGGCTGCCCCTGGATCCCTGGAAGTGGCCAAGGACTTTGGATGAGGCTTGGAGCAGTCTGGGACAGCAGGAGGCGTCCCTGGATGGGCTTTGAGGTCCATCCCATCCCATCCCATCCCATCCCATCCCATCCCATCCCACTCTGCCTGTCCTCAGAACTATCCCATAGAATTCCCCCATCCCGGTGCCTCAGTTTCCCTGCTGCTCCCCTCCCCCTGCCTCTGCCTCCCATCTCAGCTCCCTCCCGGAAAACAGGGACACTCTGGAATGCTGCTGGGATCCTCCACTGCCTCTAACCCCATGTGGAGCCAGATCCTGGTTTCGGGAATGTTGAGCTCCAACGATCCCACAAATCCACGGCTCCGAAGGGATGAGCTGAGCACGGCTGGAGATCCATGGGATGAGCTGTGTTCCCGACAATTCCCATTTTTTTTTCCGCTTCCAGAAGAGCAGGAACCACCTTTGGGAAGCTCCGATGTGGGAACGCTGGATGTCCTTGAGGGATGAGACACGGAATGGGAAGTGCCAGGACACAGTGGCCGTGTCCCACCTGGATCTGGGATCGCTCCTGGGATCATTTGGATAATTTCTGGGATTGCTGGGATCATTCCTGGGATCGTTCTTGGGATCATTTGGATCATTCCTGGTATCGCTGGGATCACTCCTGAGATTGCTAGGATCATTCCTGGGATTGTTCCTGGGATCATTGGGATTGTTCCTGGGACTCCTGGGATTGCTGGGATCATTGGGATCATTCCTGGAATCACTGGGATCTTTGCTGGGATTGCTGGGATTGTTCCTGGGATTGCTGGGATCATTGGGATCCTTGTTGGGATTGTTAGGATCACTACTGGGATCACTGGGATCATTTCTGGGACTGCTGGAATCATTCCTGGGATCATTGGGATAATTTCTGGCATCATTGGGATCGTTCCTGGGATCACTCCTGGGATCATTCCTGGGATCATTTGGATCATTCCTGGGATCACTGGGATCCTTGCTGGGATTGTTCCTGGGATTGCTGGGATCATTGGGATAATTTCTAGGATCATTTGGATCGTTGGGATCATTGCTGGGATCATTGGGATCATTGCTGGGATCATTGGGATCGTTCCTGGGATCACTCCTGGGATTGGTAGGATCATTCCTGGGACTGCTGGGATCATTCCTGGGATCGTTGGGATCATGCAGTTGGAGCAGCCAGGAAAAGTCGCCTTTGGAAAAGCAGTAGGAATAGGGCAGACGGGATCACAGGGAAGGAGCTTGGGTTTCCCGGGAAACAGAGAAGCATCGGCTGATGGAGGGGGGTTCCACCCAAAGGAATTTTGGGATAACGAGGCTTTCCGGGAATGCCATTTCCGGGATTTCTCCAAGGAGTCGTTAAGGGATGAATGATTTTCCTCAGAGCTCCACATCCCAATCCGAGCTTCTCCAGGACTTCCAGAGGCGAGGGCGGGCTCGGAGTCTGGGATTGCTCCCAAGGGAAAGATTCCTGGTTCCTCGGAGAGGCTTCCGGGCTGCTGCTGCTGCTCCGGCATTCCGTGCTGGTCCTCAAATCCTTGGAATTGTTTCCCACCATTCCCATCGCAGCTTCCAAAGGCTCGGAGATGTGGCCTCATCCATCTCTCCCTGACCTTCCCATGGATGTTTTCCCAACCTTCCCATGGATCTTTTCCCAACCTTCCTATAGATCTTCCTCCACCTTCCCATGGATCTTCTTCCGACCTTCCCATGGATCTTCTTCCTGACCTTCCCACGGTTGTTTTCCAGAACTTCTTGCAGATCTTCCTCTGACCTTCCTACAGATCATTCCCAACCTTCCTATGGACTTTTCTCCGACCTTCCAAGGGGTGTTTTTCCAACCTTTGCATGGACCTTTTCCCAACTTTCCTATGGACATTTTTCCAATGTTTCTATGGACCTTCCTCTGACCTTCCATGGATCTTCCTATGGACCTAATTCCAAACTTCCTATGGATCTTCCTCTGCCTTTCCTATGGATCTTCCTCTGCCTTTCCTATGGATCTTCCTCTGCCTTTCCTACGGATCTTTTCCCAACTTTCCCATGAATCTTCTGCCTTCCTCTGGATCTTCCTCTGAGATCTCCCTTCATTTGGAGCCTATGGAGCCAAAGGATCTTCCTTCCTTTCTAAGGACTCTCTTCTGATGCTGATCCTAAACCTGATCTTGACCTGATCCTAAACCTGGCCCCAAGTGTAAACCTGATACCCGTCTTGACTCTGGCCCTGCCCCTAAACCGAACCCTAAACTTAACCCTAATCCCGATCCTAACCCTGATCCTGATGCTGAGTCTGATCCTAACCCTAAATCTGACCCTAAACGTGACCTTAAACTTGATCCTAAGCCTGTCCTTAACTCTGACCCAAACCTTGACTCTAAATTAACCCTGACCTGATCCCGACCCTAAACCTGAGCCTAAACACAACCCTAACCTTGACTCTAAATTAACCTTAATGCTGATCCTGAACCGGATCCAAATCCTAACCCTGACTTTAACCCTGATCCTAAACTTGACCAAAACTTGGATGTGACCCCGATCCTAATCCCAATCCTAATCCTAACCCTGCTCCTGATTCGATCCCGATCCTGAACTGATCCTAACCCTAACTCTGATCCTAATCCTGGTCCTGATCCATGTCCTAACCCCAACCCTGATCCTAACCCTGCTCCTGATCCCGATCCTAATCCTAACCCTGATCCTTACTTTAACCTAACCCTGATCCTGATTTTAACCCTAATCCTGATCCCGATCCCAATAACAACCCCAATCCTGATCCCCATCCTGATCCCAATCCCAACCCTAAGCCTGGCCCTGGCTTTTCCTGGAAGCCAGGAAAGGATACTGGTAGCTGGGCACGGATTCTGGGAATTGGACACGGATACTGGGAGCTGGGCATGGATACTGGGAATTGGACAGGGATACTGGGAATTGGACATGGATTCTGGGAGCTGGGCAGGGATACTGGGAATTGGACAGGGATACTGGGAGCTGGGCAGGGATTCTGGGCAAGGATCAAACACTATCCAAAGCTTTCCTAATCCCAGTAACTCCGATGGATGGGACACGGCCATGCCAAGGGATCTGGGATCAGGTGTGGGAGAAGGACACGGAATTCCTGCTGTCCTGAACCTGGCAGCTGTGGGAGGAACCTCGGGATGAGCTCTGGGATGAGCTCTGGAATGAACCTCGGGATGAGCCTTGGGATGAACCTCGGGATGAACCTCGGGATGAGCCCTGAGATGAATCTTGGGATGAGCCTCAGGATGAGCCCTGGGATGAACCTCAGGATGAACCTCGGGATGAGCTCTGGGACAAGCTCTGGGATGAGCTCTGGGATGAACCTTGGGATGAGCCCTGGGACAAGGCCCAGGATAAACCCCCCGGAATGATCTGTAGGATGATCCAAGTGCCCCCCAGTGCCAGCACAGGGCACAGATCCCTCCATGTGTCCCTTGAATATCCCAAATTTCCGTGACACCAGCACCGGGATCGAGGGAATGAATCCACGGCTGGATCTGATGGGATGAGTCCCCCCCAAAGGCGGGGAAGAGCCTCCGGAATGACACTGCTCCAGGCGTTCCCGAAAAGACTGGAGCAAGCCGGGGGGGAACTTCCGAGCATCCCACGCCTCTGCCCCACCCGGGAGCAGAGCAAATCCCTGGGAATGGCATCCAGCAGCCGTCGGGAAAGCGGGATAGGCCGGCCCCCGGCATTCCCGGAGGGTCGGGATCCGGCGCCGCTCTCCCGGGACGGAACCGCGGCCTCGGGAATTCAGCGGCTTGGCAGAAAAGGACAAGGAAAAATCAACCGGGAACGGCTCCGGGAGCCGGGACACGGATGGAGCCGGAGCTCCGCACACGGAACGGGACACGAGGACGGGACACGGGGACAACATGGAGAGGAAGCACAACCAGGAGCACGGAGCCGGCCATGCACGCTGGGAAATTCCCAAGGGGAATTCTCCGGCCCTCCCAACCCCATGGATCAACTCCTCAATCATCCCCATCCCAGTCCCAATCCCATGGATTCCAGTCCAAGGGAGCTGGAGTGGGAATGGCTTTTCCCGGGATCCTGCTGCTGGCCCAGCCTGGGGAGTGCTCACAGCTCAGGGAGGGATTCCAGAAGCTCCGGAAGCCACTGGGATATCCTGGAATCAGCGCTGGGAGAAGAGGGGAGCAATCCCTGGATTCCTATTTTCCTGCTCGGGTGACTTCCTTAGGGACACCTCCCTGCAGGATTGGGATGGAGCAGGATCCCAGGAGCTCCCACCTCTGTCTCATGGAATTTGGGATCCCCAGCCCTGAGGAATCCCGGACAGATCCTGGTGCATCCATGGCCGCATCCGTGATTTGCTGGGATGGGAACAGGGATGCTCAGCCCTTCCCAGGGGCTTTCCCACCCTTCCTGGGGTCTTTCCCACTCTTTTTTGGGATCTTCTCCGCCATTCCTGGGGTCCTTCCCTACCCTTCCTGGGATCTCTCTAATCTTTCCTGGAATCCTTTCCCACTTCCTGGGGTCTCTCCCACCTTTCCCGGTGTCCTTCCCTACCCTTCCTGGGATCTTTTCCCACTTTCTGGGGTCTCTCCCATCTTTTCTGGGATCCTTTCCCCCTTCCTGGGATCTTTCCCACCTTTCCCTGGTGTCTCTCCCACCTTTCCTGAGATTTCTTCCACCCTTCCTGGGTTCTTTCCCACCTTTCCTGGTGTCTCTCCCACTTTTCCTGGGATCTTTTCCACCCTTCCTTGGATCTCTCCTGCCCTCCTGGGATCTCTCCCACTTTCCCTGGGATCTTTTCCACCCTTCCTTGGATCTCTTCCACCCTTGTGGGACCTCTCCCACTTTTCCTGAGTTCTTTCCCACCTTTCCTGGGATCTCTCCCACCTTTTCTGGGGTCTCTCCCACTTTTCCTGAGATCTTTCCCACCCTTCCTTGGATCTCTCCCGCCCTCCTGGGATCTCTCCCATCTTTTCTGGTGTCTCTCCCACTCTTCCTGNCCAGACTGAGCTGCTCCGAGCTCCCCATCCCACCCCACCCCACCCCACTCCCAACACCCCCCGGGGATCCCGATGGGAATTTCCTCAGCAGGACCACCAGCGGGAAGAGCCGGACACGGCACCACAGCACAGGGAACGGGGGCCATGCTCCCGGAGCCACGGACACACAGGGACACGGCACATTCCAGAGCCGGCGCCGCTCCCGCCTCCCGGGGAAAAAAAACCCAGGAATACCGGCGGGAAGCGGTGAGGCCGCACTGGGGAAGGGGCGGGGAGGAGACAGGTGAGGAATGGGACATTCCCGGTGGGATGGAGCTATGGAATGGGAACGTGCTCACTTACACAACTCGCCCACCCTCCGGAGGCCAGAGGCGGATCTAGGACAGAGCAGCGGGACATGCACATGGAAGCAGGAAAAGAGGCAATGAGAGAAATGTTAGCTCCGGTCCGGGAAGCGCCACACGGAAAAATAAAAAAAAGAAGCCACCGGACGTCGATTCCCGAGGGATTCGGGGCTGGGAAAACCGCGGGAATCCTGCCTCGGGCGTCCCGGTGTTCCCTGAGTGGAGATCCCCGAGTTGGGTTTGGGAAAGAGGAGGTGGGGAGGGGAATTTGGGAATGGGAATTGATGGGGTGGGAATTTGGGGAGGGATGGGGGAGGATTGGGATGGTTCCCATGGGATGGGTGAGGGCGCAGCCGTCCGGGAATGGGGCGGTGGGAATTGCATGGATTCAGCCAAAGCTTGGAGGGTTGGACAGCGACAGAGCTGCTGGGAGGGCTGGGAAAAGAGGGAAGGGATTTGGGAAGGAGAGGGATTTGGGAAGGGACAGGGATTTGGGAAAGGCAGGGATTTGGGAAGGAGCAAGGATTTGGGAAAGTGGGGGATTTGGGAAGGAGAGGGATTTGGGAAAGGCAGGGATTTGGGAAAGGCAGGGATTTAGGAAGGGGAGGGATTTGGGAAGGAGCAAGAATTTGGGAAAGGCAGGGATTTGGGAAAGAACAGGGATTTGGGAAAGGCAAGCATTTGGGAAAAGTGGGGGATTTGGGAAGGAGAGGGATTTGGGAAAGAGCGAGGATTTGGGAAAGGCAGGGATTTAGGAAGGGGAGGGATTTGGGAAGGAGCAAGAATTTGGGAAAGGCAGGGATTTGGGAAGGAGAGGAATTTGGGAAGGAATGAGGACTTGGGAAAGGCAGGGATTTGGGAAGGAGCAAGGATTTGGGAAGGGATGAGGATTTGGGAAAGGCAGGGATTTGGGAAAGGAAGGAAACAACAAATGCATGAGAAAAATGCCCCACAGCCAAAACAACACCGAGCAGCCGACACAAAATTCCCAAGTTTTTCCATGTCCCCCCCGGGGCTGGTGACAGTGACGGAGCCATCGGCCACCCCCAAAGGCCACCGGATGTTCCTGGGGACTCGGTGCTTCCCGGTGGGAATAATCGCGGCCTCTTCCCTGTGGAAGTTTCCCGGGAACCCTCGGCCGTGCCCTGGGAAAGGAGGGAACGTCCTCATCCCACCTGGATAAGGACCAGGAGCTTCCAGGTTTGGAATGGTGGCTCCAAACACCCCAAAATCCCTGGATTGTTCCCAGATTTTATCCCTTTCCGCAGCGGAATGGGCGGGAAATGCTGGAGCTGTGCCGGGAGCGGGGACGCCTCGGGAATGCCATGGCCCAAAGTTGGGGGCTGGGTCTGGGAATATTCGGGAATGTGGATTTGGGAAGATTTGGGAAGGGGATGTGGTTATCCCTCAGGAAAAGCATCCCAAGGGGATCCTGCCGGAGCAGGGATGGAGAGGAGTGGCTGCTTCCTGATCCAAGGAGGTCTCAGGCTCCAGGTGGGATTTGTCCGGAGCAGTTTTGGGACTGGGATTTATCCGGAGCAGGAACAATCCGGAGCAATCTTGGTGTCCGGGAAGCTCCAGCAGGGAGGTCTGGCAGGGTCAGGGATGTTGTAACTACAAAATCCCTTTATCCTTCTCTGATCCCAGCAGCAAAACAGAATTCAGGGCTGGAATCCACAGGAAAATTCCCAATTCCTCAAGTGCTGCCCCTGGGCCTTCCCAAGCTGATCTCTTCCCATGAGAGATCCCACTGAACATCCGGAGCTCCCTCCTTCCCTGAACTCCACCCTGGAATGGATTCTTCCAAGGAAAAAAACTCTTTTTTCCCATTTTTTCCGTCTCAAGGAAAAGGTGACAAATCCTCGTTGGATGGGAACATCCCAGACTGGGGACGCTTCCACTCTTTCCTCTCAGAGGTTCCTTCAGGACCTGGAGCTCGTCCCACAGCCACCCCTCACTGCACTCAATTTGGAAATTCCCGAATTTCCCAAAAAAATCCCGAGTCCCATTCCCTTGGGATGAGGGTGATGGGTGATGCTGGGATGGGAGAAGCCAGCGGAGTGGTGACACGGTGACACCGGGACAGGACTCGCACCGGGACCCTGTCTCCTTGTAGGCATCAAACCCTTCCCAGATCCCTTGGGATAATCTGGCATCAAGGGCTGGAAGGGTCCTCTCAATGCAGCATCCCCCCCGAAATTCCCAGTTTTCCATGGCTTGAACTCCCTGAGCTCTCCCACGACTGTGCTGGTGGGAAAAGTCCCCAGCCTCAGCCTGGTGTCCTTGGAGAACCTGGGAAAATTCCATGGAAACCCAGAGAGGAAGGGATCTGGGAGATCTCCTGCCCCACCCTGTCCTGTCCCTTCATTCCCAATCCTGGTCACCTTCTACCCAATTCTCGTCATCTCCATCCCAGTCTGGGTCACCTCATTCCCAATCCTGGAACCTCCATCCCGATCAATCCTGGTCACCTTCTTCCCAATCCTCATCATCTCCATCCCAGTCTGGATCACGTCCTTCCCAGTCCTGGTGACCTCCATCCCAGTCTGGGTCACCTCATTCCCAATCCTGGAACCTCCATCCTGATCAATCCTGGTCACCTCCTTCCCAATCCTGGAACCTCCATCTCAGTCTTTGTCACCTCCTTCCTGAACCTGGCCACCTCTTTCCCAAATGTGGCCACCTTCTTCCTGAATCTGGCCACTTCCTTCACAGTCCTTGTCACCTCTTCCCAAACTTGGCCACCTTCTCCCTAAATTTGACCACCTCCTCCTCAATCCTGGCCACCTCCTTCCCAATCCTGGCCACCTCCTTCCCAATTCTGGTCACTGCTTCCCAAACTTGGCCACCTTGATCCCAAACTTGGCCACCACCTCCTCCTCAATCCTGGTCGCCGCTTCCCAAACTCGGCCACCTCCTCTCCAAATGTGGCCACCTCATCCTCACTCCTCCCTGCCACCAAATTCCCCACATTCCCTCTCTCCCTCACTCAGCGATGCCAATCCCACCTTCTCCTTCCCTCCCCACAGCTGATTCCCACAATTTCCATCCCAAATCCCTGCTTCCCACGGGAATTTCCCTGGGAAAGCCCTCAAGCCTACAAGGAAATGCGGGATGTGTTTCCAAGCTCGTGCTGGGATGCAACATCACTTCTGGGACATGGAATTCATTTAGGATCGGAGAAAAAGAGGCAGCTTTACCCTAAAAGGAACTAAAAATGCCCCGAAGGGCTCAAGTTTCTTCTCCTTCTCCCTCAGATCTGTGGGAATACAAAGGAATCCGTGGAATTGTAGAACACCACTGGATGTGCTCCCTTTGGGAAGCTCGGATTCCGCTTCCCTTTTTGGGAGCCTTTTGGGGTTAAAGAGAAACAAAGGAATGGGAAAAGACACAAAGAACCCTCGGGAAAGCTTCCCTTGGATCCAGAGCCCCAAACCAGGATATTTGGGATGTTCCTGGGAGTTCCTGGGAGTCCCTGGGAGCCAGGACGCCTTGGAAAAGCTTCTCTGAGCTCAGATCCAAAGCTCCAAACCGGGATACTTGGGATGCTCCTGAGGAGTCACTGGGAGCCCTTGGCAAAGCTCCCTGGAGCTCAGATCCAAAGCCCCAAACTGGGACCGTTGGGATGCTTCTGAGGAGTCACTGGAACCCCTTGGCAAAGCTCCCCTGAGCTCAGATCCAAAGCCCCAAACTGGGACCGTTGGGATGCTCCTGAGGAGTCACCAGGAGCCCTTGGAAAAGCTCCCCTGAGCTTGGATCTGGAGCCCCAAATCAGGACATTTGGGATGCTCCTGGAAAGTCACTGGGAGCCCTTGGAAAAGCTTCCCTGAGCTCAGATCCAAAGCCCCAAACTGGGACATTTGGGATACTCCTGAGGAATCACCAGGAGCCCTTGGAAAAGCTTCCCTGAGCTTGGATCCGGAGCCCCAGAACCTCGGAATTCTCCTGGAAGCTGCCTCGGAGATTTATCAATGCCAAGGAAAACTCTTGGAAAAGCTGGAAACCTGCAGCTGGCATTTAACTGGAAAAACCCTCGGGATTGGGCAAAACTCCCACAGCTCTGGACTTGGAGCCTCCTTCCGAATTCCAGAGGAAAATACTAAAACTCTGCTGTTCCCAGTGGATGCCTGGGAATGACCTGGACAAATCCTGGGCCCTCCACATCTCAAATTCCCGGGAATTAAAGCATGATCAGATCGTTCCAATTGGCTGGAAAAGGCAAAGCAGTTGGGATGGGTTTTTTTTGGGATGTTTGGGATGCTCCTGGCAAGTCCCAGAAGTCGGGAAGGTGGATCCAATCAGGATTGTGGATGGTGGGAGCCTGGTGGGGCTGAGGGGGAGAGGGATGGGAATGTTGCAGGAAATTTTGCGGGAATATCTCCTGGAGCGGTGAGTCCGGAGCCGGAGCTGGCTCCGGGTGTGGAAAGCAGCTCCCCAAAAAAATCCTGGGAATGGTCGTGTCCCCAATGACACACACACACCTGTCACGGTCACCGTCAGCTTTATTGGGGACACGGATGTCACATAAGGAACACGCTGTGGCTCCCGGGAACGGGATTGGGATCGGCTCCGGCACATCCCGAACCTCTCCCGCGGCTCAGCGGGGTTTTCCAGGATCCTGAGCTTTTCCAGGATCTCCACCACCGCTCCAGGAATCCCAGCCAGGGCAGGGTGGGAGTCTCTGCTCTCGGGGAATGAAAGGGAATCCACACCTGGAGGTGGAGTTGGAATTTTGGGAAAATTCCTTCCCGAAATGTTTGTGAAGTGTTGGAACAGGATTGGGAGAAGGGGTGGAACCTCCACCCCATTCCCGGTGGGAATTAAAAGCCATGTGGATGTGGCACTTGGGGACACAGGGCAGTGCTGGGAACGCTCGGACTCGGTGGGATCATCAGAGGGATTTTCCCGACCTCAACAATTCCAGGATTTTGGGATAAACGCGAGGAAGCCACTCTTGGACATGGCCACCGAGGGCCATCACGGATGAAGGGAAGTTGTCCCCTAGCTCCGCTGTCACTGTCACCATCCCGGGAGTTCCGATCCCTCATCCCGGTCCCGGAATTGTCACTGTCAGTGGCCTGAACTGTCACCTGACGTTCCCGACCGTCAGAATTCCTTGGGCTCTTTCCCAGTCCCTCGGCTCAAAGGTCCTTCCGTGGACGCCCGGCTTGGGAGGAGACAGAGCCGGAGTTAGAGCTATGGAAAAAGTCACGGATTGGGACATTCCCGGGGTTCCCAGGGAGGATTCCCGCAGGGATCAGTGAGGGAAAGGAGCCAGGGACTGTCCTGGAGAAGGGAGTTCCCTGGGTTTAGAGATGGAATTGCTGGGAATTCAGAGTAAATGCAGGGAGGAAGGAATTCCAGGATGATTCCCGAAGGGAAGGTGAACTGCTCCGCCACATCCCATGGATCCAGAGCCACTGGAAGGGCTGGGAGGCGATCAGGTATGGGAACCTCAGTGTACCAATTCCTGTAGGATTCCAGGTCACCTCAGTGTCCCTGTTCCTTGTGGAATTCCAAGACCCCTCAGTGTTCTTTTGGGGACTCTGGGACACCTCAGTGTCCCCATCCCTGCAGAATTCCAGGAGTTTTCCCTGTACCCATCCCTGTGGAACTCCGGGACACCTCAGTGCCCCCATCCCTGCAGAATTCCACGGTTCCATCCCTGTGGGACTCCAGGACACCTCAATGTCACTTTGGGGACTTCAGGACATCTCCGTTTCCTTATCCCTGCAGAATTCCAGGACTTCTTCCTGTCCCCATCTCTGTGGGACTCGAGGTCAGTGTCCTTTTCCTTGTGGAACTCCAAGACCCCTCAGCGTCCCCTTTGGGGACTCCAGGTCACCTCCCTGTCCCCATCCCTGTGGGACTCGAGGTCACCTCAGTGTACTTTTTCCTTATGGAATTTTTAGACCCCTCAGCATCCCCTTTGGGGATTCCAGGTCACCTCCCTGTCCCCATTCCTGTGGGATTCCAGGACACTTCAATGTCCCCATCCCTGTGGGACTCTAGGACACCTCCATGTCCCTTTTGGAAGTGCAGGTCACCTCACTACCCTCATTCCTTGTGGAATTCCAAGATCCCTCGGTGTCTCCTTTGGGGCTCCAGGTGCCCTCAGTGTCCCCATCCCTGCAGAATTCCAGGGTCCCATCCCCAGTGGGACTCCAGGTCACCTCCGTGTCCCTGTTCCCTTCAGAATTCCAGTATATCTCCCTGCCCTCATCCCTTTGGGGCTCCAGGTCCCCTCCCTCTCTGCATCCCTGCAGAATTCCAGGACTTCTCCCTCTCTCCATCCCTGTGGGACTCGAGGTCACCTCAGTGTCCTTGTTCCTTGTGGGATTCCAAGACCCCTCAGCGTCCCCTTTGGGGATTCCAGGTCACCTCCCTGTCCTCATCCCTGCAGAATTCCAGGACACCTCCCAGTCCTCATCCCTGCAGGATTCCAGGACTGCTCCCTGTCCCCATTCCTGTGGGATTCTGAGACCCCTCAGTGTCCCATTTGGGAATTCCAGGTCACCTTATCGTCCTCATCCCTGCAGGATTCCAGGACTGCTCCCTGTCCCCATTCCTGTGGGATTCTGAGACCCCTCAGCATCCCCTTTGGGGACTCCAGGACACCTCATCGTCCCCATCCCTGTGGGATTTCAGGTCACCTCCCTGTTCCCATCCCCATAGAATTCCAGGACACCTCAGTGTCCTCATCCCTGCAGGATTCCAGGACTTCTCCGCCTCCCCATCCTTGCAGAATTCCAGGACTTCTCCCTGTCCCCATCCCTGTGGGACTCCAGGACACCTCAGTGTCCTTGTTCCTTGTGAGATTCTGAGACCCCTCAGTGTCCCCTTTGGGAATTCCAGGTCACCTCCCTGTCCCCATCCCTGCGGGATTCCAGGTCACCTCATCGTCCCCATCCCTGCAGAATTCCAGGACTTCTCCACCTCCCCATCCCTGCAGAATTCCAGGCCACCTCATTGTCCCTCTTCCCTGCAGGATTCCAGGTCACCTCTGGCTCCCAGCAGCTTTGAGGGACATTCAGGTGACAACTCCCTTCCCTGGACAATTCCAGAGGCTGGAAAACGTGTCCCAAACTGGGTCACCCCCTCTTACATAACCCTCCTCCCATTATTCCCTGAATTCACAGCAATTCCATAAAAAAACCCCAAAAAACCACGAGGAGAACTCGGACAATGTAGGAGAACAGCCGCCACCACTAAAAATTCCGTTCACCCCTGACTTCCCGGGAATTGTTTCGAGCCTTTGACATCCTGAACTCTGGAAATGAAAGGCCATGACTTTCCCCAAAAGGGGAAAAAATCGGGAATGTGGGACTCTGCGGGATGGCTGGAAGGGCTGGATTCCAGCGGGGGGCGAGGACGGGATGTGCGGGAAAAATGGGAGGCATCCAGGGGGGCTGGATGAGCACGGAACAGCACGTGGGAATCACAGGGATGGCAGGGAAGGCAGGAAGAGAAGGATGGAGGAGGAGTGGTCCTGGAAATCAGGGAAATCGCTCCGGGAAATAAATACCAAAACCAGGGAGATCGGATGGACACGGATGGGAGGGACGGGGATGCGGAATGGGACGTTCCGATGTCACCGGGAGCCAGGGGATTCCCAGCAGGGAACTCCAAAACTGGGGTGGGATCCCACTGGAATTCCCAAATTTCCGGCGTCGCTCCGCAGAGCCTCCCATTCCAGAGGATCCCCAAACACCCTCGGCTTGGGATGAGGGAGGGGACCTCAGGTGACACCTGGCTCTGCAAGGAGAGACCATCCCCTCCCCCGGATCTGCTCCCAGTATTCCCAGTTTGGATCCACTGGGAGAGACCGCTGGGGGCCGAAGCCAGCCCAGGATGCTTCAGGATGCTTTGTCCCCAAGGCCACCACCTCAAATGTCACCTCCTGTGCCAGTGCCACCCACAGGGGAGGAGCCGTGGTTGGGATGGTTTGGTTGGAAAAGCTTTTCCCATGGGAAGGGCTGCCCTGGATCCAGAGCTCCTGGCACCTCGCAGAGCCCTGGCACCCACGGGTGACACTGGGTGACACCAGCCCATGGCGGCTCTGTGGCGCTGCACCTGAAAACGCAGGACAAGGCTCGGAATTTTGGGTCGCTTCCTGCTGGGATTTAATATTCCCAAGCTTTTTAAGGATTCAGGCTCTGATTTGGAAGGTTTGGGATTGTTTTAGGGTCAGGTGGGTGAGGCAGAACCAGAGTGGGGCTGGTGCCACTGTGTCCTGTCCATGGGGTGCCATGGGCCACCTTTGTCACCTCCGGAGCAGGACAACACTTGGAGATCCTCAGGAAATGAAAACCCCCCGGAAAAACCCATCCTTGGTGCTTGGCCAGGAGCAAACACGGAGAGTGTGACCCAGGACTTGACATTGTCACCACAGCATTGTCACCATGGCAGCCTCATTGTCACCACGGCAGTGTGACCACAGCATATTCTCATTGTCACCACACCGTCATCGTCACCACAGCATCATCGTCATCCCAGCATTACCATTGTCACCACAGCATCGTCATCGTCACCACATCGTCATCATCACCACAGCGTCATCATCACCACAGCATCCTCTTTGTCACCACATTGTCATCATTGTCACCACATTGTATTCATCGTCACCAAATTGCCATCATCACTACATCATCATTGTCACCACAGCATCCTCATTGTCACCACATTGTCATCGTCACCACATCGTCACTGTCACCACAGCATCCTCACTGTCACCACAGCACTGCCATTGTCACTTCATCGTCATCGTCACCACAACATTGTCATTGTCACCACACCATTGTCACCCCAGCTGTGCCATTGTTACCAAAGCATTGTCATCGTCACCACAGCATCATTATCGTCACCACAGCATTGTCATCATCACCACAGCACTGCCACTGTCACCTCATCGTTATCGTCACCACAGCATCATCATCGTCACCACGGCATCATTGTCCCCACAGCATTGCCATTGTCCCCACAGCATTATCATCGTCACCACAGCATCCTCATCGTCACCATAGCATTGCCATCGTCACCACATCATCATTGTCACCACAGTATTGTCATTGTCACTACATCATCATCGTCACCACAGCACCCTCATTGTCACCACAGCACCGTCATTATCACCACATGGTCATTGTCACCACGGCATTGCCATCATTACCACAGCATTGCCGTTGTCACCACAGCGTTGTCACCACAGCATTGTCACCACAACATCGTCATTGTCACTACATCCTCATCGTCACCACAGCACCCTCATCGTCACATCATCACCGTCACCACAGCACCATCACCGTCACCACAGCACTGTCACACGGGGAGGGCGGGACACGGAGCAACGGGAAAGGCGGAGCGGGAGGAGAAGCTGCAACCGCGCCATGCCGGGAGCCCATCCCATGACACCCAGAGACATCCCAGCCCCTCAACCGAGCTCCTGAAGCTCCGGAGATGTCCCTCAAACCGCGCTTGGCTCCTCAGCAGCATCATCACCACCCCTTCCACCTCGTCCCCGACCCCGGCCGCGCCCGGCTCTTACCGTGCGGCCACCACCGGCGACTTCTTGCCGGGATCCAGGGCGGAGCCGGCCGGTTCCTCGCCCAAGGAGCGCGTGTCCTTGTTGAGCTGCTGGAGGCGGGAGCTCAGCTCGCTGATCACAGTTGGTTTGTCCTCTTCGGCCCCGTGGCCGGGCCTGCTCTCCATGGGGTCCCCCCATAGCTTGGACCTTCTCTGAAAGAGGTAGCGTGGCCGGGCCGCGCTGGTGGCCGCCAGCGTGGCCGCGTGGTGCTGGGAGATGAGCTCGCTGTCCGAAGACTGCTTCAAAAGTGGGTCCCTGAAAGTAACCGGCCCCTTGCTGAGCTGGGACTTGAGTTTGGGCTTTGGAGGCACTGGTGGCTTCTCGAGTAGAAAAGTTTGGCCGTCGGCGAAGGACGTGTAGGTGTCGGTGGGCTCGCCGCTCTCCGAGGACAGCGTGGACATGCTGGAGACCGTGGAGATGGTGCTCGTGGTCTCCAGGTGGTGGTCGCTGGAGCTCCTGGTGTCCACCTCTTCCACTCCCGAGTCCGCCGCCGACTCCGGGGCCGCGGGGGCTTCCGAGGGCTTCCCTGAGGGTGTCGCGCCGGGGGGAGAAGGTGCTACTGCTGCCGCTGGCAGGGACGGCGCGCCGGGCGCGGCCAGGTGGCTCACGGGGGTGCCGGGGGTGGTCACCAGGACCCCGTT
The DNA here is from genome assembly GCA_013396875.1 of Vireo altiloquus. NCBI lineage: Eukaryota > Metazoa > Chordata > Aves > Passeriformes > Vireonidae > Vireo > Vireo altiloquus. The sequence goes on along the minus strand of VZRF01010170.1, from coordinate 12,008 downwards.
GGCAAATTCATCCGGGGGTGGCACCAGCCCAATCTTGGCCAGCTCCTCGCGGGTCTCCTCGTCGCTGGAGGACAGCTGGGCCGGCGGGAGTGTCACCGTGTAGGGCTCCACCTCCTCCTCCGAGCTGCCCTGGCCCAGCGCCTTCTCCGAGGCCGGGCTGGCCGGCGGCTTCCCCACGGGGCTGGGCTGGGGCTCGACCTTGGGGGACTCGGCCGGCTCCGTGCGGACCTCGGGCACGGCTGGGCTCTCCTCTTTGATCTCCAGGCCTATCTCGTCTTGCCCATTACTGGTGGCGTGGACCATGATGAGGCCGGCGGTCTTCTGCTGCGACGTGTCCACGATGCTGATGATCATGGACTTCTTATCCTCGGGCTTCTTCTCCTCCTTGCCCGGCGTCTCCGCTCGCACCTCGGGCTCCTTCCGCAGCGTGGCCGGAGTCCCCCAGGGGCTCTTGGTGGGCGTCAGAGCGCCGGCGTCGGCCGCCATCACCGCCTTCCCTCCGGGGGAGTAGGCAGGGGACACCAAGCTCTCCAAGTCCGCCCTGTCCGGTTCTTTGGTTTGGATGTCCACAAACAAGGGCGCGGCTCTGTCCGAGTCGGGGCTGTGGATCGGGGTGGGCGACCGGGATGGGACTTGAGTGGACAGCGCCCGTTCCCTTGCGGCCAGCGCCAGCGCCAGGGGCGAGTTGGGATCCAGGGGCTTTCCCGTCAGGGGGTGGATGAAGGTCGAGGAGGAGGAAGAGGAGCTGCTGATTAATGGCTTTAAAGCTGACACGGGCGACGGCAGGAGGACGTCCCGGCTGCCCAGGAGCCGCTCGTCGATGGAGCGCGACTGCTGCAGCGACGGCATCTCGCTGCCGCCCGGCGCCGGCCCTTCGATGGCTCCCACCGACAGGAACACCGTGGACTTCCTCCTCTCGTCCAGCCGCCGGTCCCGGTCCTTCATGACGCCGGCGGCGGCGATGGCGGTGGCGAAGGGGAGGCCGGCGGCTTCCACCTGAGCGATGCCGGGGTGGTGCTGGTATTCCAGGCGGTGGCCCCGGCGCGTGGGCGACGGCTCCCGGGAGGAGTAGCCGCCGGTGATGGCCAAGGCCGCCCGCTCCTGGGCATCCTCCACCTGGAGCTGCTTGACCAGGGGACTCTTCTTCCTCTGTGGCTTGGTGGGGGCGAAGAGGCTGACGTTGAACTGGCCCATGTTGGCGTAGGGGTTGTCGATGACCCTGCCCTTCCTCTTGAGCTTCTCCGGCGGCGTCGCTGCCGGGCCTGGCCGTGGGATCTCCGTGGGCTCCACGGGGAGGTGGGAGGAATCCTGCAGGATGATCATGGAGCGAGCCCTCTTCTGCCGCTCGGGATACGGCATGGAGCCCCTGGCTTGGTCGTACATCTCGGCCGCGCTCAGCANGGGGGGATCCCGTGGCCTTCCCGGACCGTGTCCGTCATGGAGGTGCTCCGCGGGAACTTCCCGTCCAACAGGGACGCGGCCAGTTTCTCGTCTTC
>VZRF01010168.1:591633-613453 GCA_013396875.1 Vireo altiloquus | reverse complement strand
TGAAGATGCTCGATGATGGAGCCACTTGAAGGAGAACTGGGCCGGATGGATGCACATGGATTTCAATAGCGGGAAATTTTAGAAACAATTATATATTTATTATTATTTTTAATATCTTTATTATAGAATATTATTATTCTCCAACATAGTAAGTGTTAGTATTTTTAATAATAATTAATTATTACATGTAGAAGCGTTTAAAATGTAATAATAGCATTTTGTTGGAGGGGAATACAAAAGTATTAGTCAGCAATTATGCATTTTTATCATTACTATTACCAAAATGCATTTTGCAGCAGTGTATTTTATGTAATATATATGTGTTTATGAATGCTGTATATTATCGTATAATTTAAGAATAATTCGTAAGAATATGTTTTAATCTGTATCTTATTGGTTGTAAATGGCGTAATTTAAGTAATAGATATCATAGAATATATTATATCTATAAATCTAGGAATTTATAGAAACACTTGATCTTATTTTCGTATATGGAGACTATGTAACCCAAAAGGTACTTTGATTTTTACGATGTATTTCAATAAAGTTGTCATTTATATAATACTTCATCTGTGGCGTGCCATGTGTCTGCGCCAACCCTGGAACCCTGGGGCCACCATGGCTCCGCCCCGTCCCTGCCAGCCTGAGGGCAGCGCCTTCAGTCGGTGCCGCCATGGCTCCGTCCCGTCCCTGCCAGGCTGAGGGCAGTGCCTTAGTCGGTGCCGCCATGGCTCCTCCCCGTCTCTGCCAGGCTGAGGGCAGCGCCTTCAATCTGTGCCGCCATGGCCCCGCCCCGTCCCTGCCAGGCTGAGGGCAGTGCCTTCAGTCTGTGCCGCCATGGCTCCTCCCCGTCCCTGCCAGGCTGAGGGCAGTGCCTTCAGTCTGTGCCGCCATGGCTCCTCCCGGTCCCTGCCAGGCTGAGGGCGGTGCCTCCAGTCACGGACCGAGGGCGGAGCGGCCGGCCCGATGGCAGCCGTGTTTCTGGTTACGCTGTACGAGTATTCGCCGCTGTTTTACATCGCCCTGGTGTCCGTCTGCTTCCTCGTCACCAGCGCGCTCGTCCTCGGCTGGTCAGTGCTCTGGGGTCGGTGGGGCTTGGCCGAGGGGGCCTGGGCTGTGCTGAGGTGGGGCAAGGCCAGGCCCATGGCAGGGGCTTGGAACGGTCCCTTCCAGCCCAAACCCTCCTCGGCTTCTAAATGAGCAATAAAAATAATTTAAAGAAGAATTTATACCTATTTATGTTTTGCTCGTTCCCTTTTAAGTAATACCGAAGTGTTTTCTTAATGTTTATCGTAATATCATTCATAATATTGGCAGACAGTGCGTTTGTATGTACTGAGTTATGTGTTTGTGTCAAGGGAAGGGAAGGGAGCTGGGAAAGGGTCTGGAGCACCAGGAGCGACTGAGGGAGCTGGGAAAGGGACTCAGCCTGGAGAAAAGAAGGCTCGGGGAGAGCTTTCTGGCCCTGCACAATTCCCTGCGTGCAGCCAGGGCCTTTTTCCAACCTAAATAATTCTGTATATCTGTGAACTGGTCTCCTGAAGTGTCTCGAGGGGTGGTGAGTGAAAGAGCTTCTGCTTGTGTTTGAGAGGAAGCAGCAAAGATGCCATTGTTGCCTTTCTCAGAAACACATCCTTGAATGTTCATACGTCTCAGGAGTGTCTGTCAGTGTAGATCCTGGTACTTGCCAAGTGCAAGGCATAGATTGGCAATCAGAATCTTTCTTATAGGAGTCAGGACTACACCAGACTCGTGTGGTTTCTGGTGGAAATAAAACTCGAGTTGTCGAACTTCCTCTCATTGGTTTCACCTTAATATCTACAAGGTGCTGTGCTTTGTGTTTTCCAGCCTGTGAATTGCAAGTGTTTTGAGCTGTTTCTGTTTCTTCTCAGCAGCATCTAAATGCCCTGCTTTGCTTCTCCTGCCATGCAAAGGCTTTTGCTTGTTTCTGGGGCTTTGTTGGCTGCCACTGGCTCACACACAGTTCCTGTGTTGCTGTTGATCTTTCAGAGGTGCTTTGTGAGGGGTTTATGTTCTTGTCTTGCAGTTCCTCCCGTAGTGCTGGGTGTCAGTGTAGGCAACTGAGGAGTTTTTCTATCTGGATGGAGCTCCACCTCATTATTTACTTGGAAACAGAAATAGTAGAATTCCCTTTATAAGTCTCTCTCTCCCACTGCACTGATTGTATTAAATTACTATCCACATCTCTGCACTTCATCAGTTCTATTAAAAAAATCTTTCAAAGTCAATGGTATTGGTGATGAAGGTAGTTTTAAAAATGGATGGTACAGAGCCATGATTTAGATAAATCTTCATCATGTCTATCCCTAACCATTGATCCTTTTGCCAATTTAATCATTATTTATCTACTTGTAATAAATGCAGGCAATCCCCTGCTTGAAAAGGTCTGAAATAGATGTGTGTTACAAGATCCTTACATGTGTGCACCTGTCCACTGGTGTCTTTTGGGTACAGAGTGTGCAGAGGACTGTCCAGAGGCAATTGTTCTTCAGCATCAGAGATTCCAGTTGCACCTGCACTAGATGTTATTGCAGTTTATGGAAATACATGCTTTTTTTTCTGCAAACTGGAGTGTTAAGGGCCTGTTAATCAGGGAGGAGCCGTAGCCAGAAGCTCAGCACATACAAGCAGGTGAATGTGTGGGCAGCTGCTCACAGAGGTATTTGCTGCTCCCTTGGAATTCTCCTGTACAGTGGCCATGACCAGGAGCCTCCAAGTGATTTCCTTGTGCCTGCAGCTGCAGTTACAGCTCAAGTGCTCCTGAACTTGCTCAGGAAAACAAATAAAATCCTTCATTTGCCACATGAGCACTGTAAATGCAAATAGTGTCACAGGAGGACAGAACAACTGATCTATTGCTGCAGTGGCATTTGGGCTCCCCCATAATTTTCAGCATTAATTTGTTTAATGATGTGTTTGTGGAGGTGTCAGTCAGCTTGAAAAACACTAACTGCTCAGGAATGTTCATATTCTCATTTGTCAAACCTTGCAGTTATGGGAGGAGTGTCTGTTCCTGTGCCCAGCCCTGGATACCTGTGGCTCTGTTCACAGTCCAAGTAGGTTAATGCACAGGCAGCTTCCAGAGCCAGCCCCACAGGTGCCCTGGGCACAGGGTTGAAGTGGAATTTAGATCACCTGATTACCTGGGCATTGTATTTTTAGCTGGAGGGGAATGCTCCTGTTAGGAGGAGCTGAAGGCTCAGCACCTGTTGGAAGTCTGGCTCTGTGGAAACATTAATTCATTAACTAAACCCTTGGCAATTCCTGCCTTTTCTAAGATAGCACTGCTCTGAAGAAATTAATGTTCTCCTCTACCAGCTAATGTCCTGGACTGTTAGATCACAAAATAAAGGCTATATCTTTATTCATCATTCCTACACTGAATACTTAACTGTAATTTAATACTTTACTGTAAAATTTACAGAAAACCACATTTTACTGTGGAACAGAAAGGCCTTCAGGCCTTCAGCTGCTTCTAAAACTGTACCAGAGGCTCTTTTATCTTGCTGCTTTTCAGGAGGGTTATCCTGTTGCTTTCAACCAGCAAAGAAAGTTTCCAAGGAAAGAGTTTTTCCTTCACAATCAGGCAGATTTTGATATAAAACAGGAGGCACCTTTATGCACGGCAGCAGAGATCAGCTCTGTTGAGGTTTGGATATTGAAGACGGGAAACAGCTGCTGCATCTGGTTTCTTTGTAAGATGTTTAACTGAGATATTCCCCTACAGCCCCAGGGAAGTCACTGTGGGTGTTTTCACTTGAAGCAGAGAGATTTGACCCTCTGCGTTCACAAATCAAGGATGGCCAAGAGCGTTTGATGATGCCACTGAACAAAATCAAGTGTTTCTGTGAAAGGAATGGCTTTAAATGGATAGAGAGCAGGTTGAGGTTGGGTATTCAGAAGAAATTCTTGGCTGTGACAGAAATGAGGCCATGGTACTCAGGTTGCCCAGAGAAGCTGTGACTGCTCCGTTCCTCGAAGAGCTCCGGGCCACGTTGGATGTGGCTTAGAGCAACCTGGTGTAGTGCAAAGTGTCCCTGCTCACAGGAGGAGGCTGGACTCAGTTCTGCAGGGCTCAGATGGGACGAAATTCTGGCCTAACCCTTTACCACTAGAGGGCACTGACCGCTCTCATTAATTTTATTCTCTTGCTGGAAACCCAGTATTGCTGCTTTAAAGATTCTCTGTATCACTGAGAAGACTGGCAGGTATTGTGGAAAGCCAAGCTACTTCTGTTAGTTGTGCTGCTTGATATTTAGAGCTGACAAAAGAAATCCAATGTGTCAACACTAACACTGAAGCCACTTCTTGTTTCTTGTCTCCTAGGTTTGGTTTGGGTGTTCCTGTTATTCTGAGGAACTCGGAAGAGACAGAATCCAGCACAAGGGTATTGAAAAAGCGGATGAGACAAGTGAAAAATCCTTTTGGGCTGGAGATCCCTAATCCTGCTGCAGCTTCAGTAACAAGTCGGTGGATTTTAATGTGATTTTTGTCAATTTGGGTTCTTGGACTTGGTACTTTCCATTTTCTGCCTAGAATCATGGATGGTTTGGGTTGGAGTGGACCTTAAAGGTCATCATTCTTTTTCTTTATCATAATTCCTCAAAATTTTCTTTATCATAATCTCTCATCCTTTTTCTTTATCATAATTCCTCAGAAATACACTTGTATTCCAACAGAAATAAGCTTTTACACAGTTTATAAATGTGATATTTTTAAAAGTGAAATGTTTGGATATGTAGGTGCAGTTTAATTCTCATTAATGGAACACTTTCTGCTATTACAGATCTTTAAATAACTAAAACATTGGCAAATTACCAACCACTGTGGGCGTTTCTATAAATTTCATGGAATTTGTAGAATTGTACAGAATTCATTATGGAATATGTGCCACCCACTTAAATCTAAGCCCAGATCTTCAGCAGTGTTTGGAATAGTACTATTTTTAATAAATAGATAAATAAATCATCACCCTCTTTTTCTATCAGTGCTTCAGTGGAAACTGAATTTAAATATCTGTTTGGATCAGAGTTCAAGCCATCCTTTACATCCCTGAAATCACCCACACAGGGAGTGGAATTGATGGCTTTCTGCATCACTGGGGAGCAGTGAGCAAGACTGAGCATCTTCCACCCACACGGATGTGGGACCTCCCAGTGCACGAGGAAAGGCTGCAGCAGATGTCCCCCCTCCCTCAACATAAAGCCCCCCAACACAACCAATCAAACAATTCAGTCTTCAGGTAACTGGGATTTTTCAGGAGCTTTGAGCACTCCTGCTCCTGTTTGTGCAGGAGGTATTTAGAAGTTGACAGGTTTTTGGAAAAAGAATGGAAAGCTGAGATCCCCTTTTGCTCCTCCCTCTGCATGATCAAGAACCTTATTCTTTGAGACCACAGAGGGTTTTGTAGGTGAGTGATCCAATTAATACCATTATCTCAGGAGGGAATGGACTTTGGGCTAAAGCTTGTGCTCTTGGATCTGCCAGTGAGTGTGTAAAGTGTTACTAGAAGTTAAAATTTACCCTTCATAAAGTGCATATGATATTTTTGTGAGCTTAATCAGCCATTTTACTTCCTCACCCCACTGACTTCCAGAAACACTAAACTGAATCTAAACTGATAGAAGATTTGTTTATAATGATAAATAATTTTTGTGATTTTATGATGTGTATCATTTTAGGGGTGTCCTTATTGCAGCCTTTCAGTACCTGAAGGGAGCCTAAAAGAAAGATGAACAGAGACTTTTACAAGGGCTTGGAGTGACAGGATGAGGGGCAATGGCTTCCCACTGCCAGAGGGCAAGGTTAGATGGGATATTGGGAAGGAATTCCTGGCTGTGAGAGTGGGGAGGCCCTGGCACAGGGTGCCCAGAGAAGCTGTGGCTGCCCTTGGATCCCTGCAAGTGTCCAAGGCCAGGTTGGATGCGACTTGGAGCAGCCTGAGATAGAGGAAGGTGTCCCTGCCTATGGCAGGGGTGGAACTGGATGATCTTTAAGGTCCCTTCCAACCCAAACCATTCTACAATTTTATGGTTCTGCAATAAAAATCTGTGACACTGAAGTTGTTTTCTGCTTGTTGCTCTTTAAACAGCTACACTTAGCAATTCCAGGATTCCTGCACATGGTGAGTTAATGAAATCTTCCTCCTCTTTCTCCAAGGGGGTGTAACACTGACACCTGACTGTCTGGAGGACTGTGTCCTTACCTGCTACTGGGGCTGCAATGTCCAGAAACTCCACGAAGCGCTGCAGAAACATGTCTACTGCTTCAGAATAAAGACTCCTCAGGCCTTAGAGGATGCTCTCTACAACGAATACCTCTACAAACAACAGCACTTGTATCCTTTTTTCAAATTGTTTTGACAAAATATGTTGATTTTTTTGGCACAGGGAGCTTTGAGGCTGATGAACACGCCACGGGTTTTGGCACAACTCATACATGAACAAACACAATGACAAATATTCTTTATACAAACGTCACGTTTGTCTGCAATTGTAGACACTGATTGTTTTCCTTGACACAGACAAAGCATTAAAAAAAATGACAAGGCAGAGAAATGCTGTCAGTTACCAGAAGATGCTCAAGTTGTGGATTTTGGCCCTGTGCCTAGAGCTCGCTATCCCTTGGTAGCATTGCTGACGTTAGCAGATGAGGAAGACAGAGAAATATATGATATTGTAAGTAATATCAGAGTATATTTCAGGTTCACTGTGTTTAAGGTCTGAATGTTTCAGGAGAGAGGCTTGAATAAAGCAGCTTCACTTCCCTGTTCCCTAGAATTTGGTCCTTCACTTTCTTATTTTCTAAAATAAAGCAGTTCAAAGCTTTAACTTCCAAACCTCAATCTTCAAAGAGGCAATAGAGAAACATTGCTTACTCTTTACTCATTCACTACAGCATTTAAAAGATGCTTGTGATTTTCCCAAAGCTCCTGCCTGCCAGGGTCTCTGTGGTCAGAGGAAGGAGGGTGGGGCAGTTTAGCAACCTGTTACTCTGATTTCTGGGATCACACCTGGGACCTGTGGTGGAGCTCTTGCACTGATACGGACTCTTGGATTCTGTTGGCAAGGCAGGAGGATTTTTTGGTAAGTGTCTGGCACAGATATGGAGCTGATTGCTGACTTGGCTGTTACAAACATAGAAATTACCTTTCTGCTCCACGTCTGTGTCATGGCTGGAGCCATCTCCAGCGCGCTTACAGGAGGGGGTGAAGGTCTGACTTGAGGCTGATAGGAGATATTCAGCTCCCCAAAAAAGCTCTCCTCCTAATCTCTTACTTTTAAAACAGCTTCAGCCTTGCCACATGCTATTAATATCCTTTATAAAGCCTAAATTGATGGTCTCTGAATGATTTGAGACACACTTTTATCTCCCATCTTTTCAATGGATGGATAATCTTCATGCACCAACTCCTTGAACAGTAGCACAACTGAACTCGGAAGCAAATTGCCTAAATCCACTGAACACTTTTCCATGCATTCATCTGGAAATTGTAATCACAGCAGTGCCTAAGAAATCTTCCCCTTTTCAGGTGATACCTGTCCTTGGCTGCTTGTCACCTGACTGTAGGACTGCCCTCCTCCCTTCTGTTCCCACTTGAGATGTTTTAATGTTTTAATACATTTTTATATGTTCAGATGTCAGATTAGTTTAACATAGAGAGTGTAAATTTAATATTTGAATGTATTTCACATTAACATGGACATGAATTTGTAGCACCTCTCCTTTGAGCTTTAACATAGAAGAAAGGGATGGAAGGAGAGTGGGGGAGGTATTTTTCCAGTGGTTTTGGAGGAAAGGAACACATCTAGAATCTGTAAATCCAGTCAAGGAGTAACTCCACCTGAACTCCTTGCCAGACAAATGTCAGAATTGCATCTGGTTTGTTGAAACAAACTTGTAAAATAGAAATGGAGTGTGGAAATGGATCTTTGCCAGTGTGATATTACAATTTTGAATTATTTGGGGGGTCTGTGAGTGTGTGTACATCGCTGTGGATGGTGTGCCAGTGTCTCTTTCCTGGGGGGGGTCTGATTTTCATCCTAACTGCTTTTGTGGCAAGATCATCCCTATTTGATTTTGTGCCATGATTTTCTTCTAGATCCAGAAAATTACCATGACCATATATAAAAGTTACAGAAATTATTGGGAGACTGGCAGGGCTATGGTGGAAGTTTAGCTCTCAGGCACTGTGATTTAGGATAAAAAAAGACCCTTTTGCCAAGGAATAGTGAATTCAGTTCTTTTAAATCCATATGTGTAGGTATATACACATTTGAACTCTGTATTTAATTAGCCATGTGTGGATTTTGAAGTGCAAGTCTAATTTGCCTTTAAATTTCTTTTTAAAGCAAAACAGCTTCTATATTTCATTTCTCTTTTGACAGCTTCTGGGAACTACAATAATATTGAATTTCACTTTCTTTTTTCCCAGCTTTTTAGAGGCTATTACATAATTTGGGCAGGGTGGGGGTTGTTAGGCACAGCATGAAGTTTAGAGTGCTTGTATTTCCAGGGGAATTATCTAAAGTCAGCCTGTGGGGGCTCAGAATCATTTCCAGTGAAATTTGTCTTTTGCCTGCTCAGATTACAAGCCAATCAGTGACACTTCTTCGTGATTTTTGGAGTCCAAAAACTGCAGTCTGTGTGTTTGTGAGGGAAGGGAGAGAAAGTGGAGAAGACCACTCTGGTGTCTTTCCAGTTTGGGGTGTAATTCCATGAGGTGGGACCAGCCAGAGCAGGTCTCTGCTATAAACTGGCCACAGAAGGGCTCCATGGGGAAGCAGGGTGGGAAGCTGAAAGAGCACCAAGTGCTCTGTTGTGCCACATCCTGTTTATACCTTGTCCAGTGTATTTTTTTTGGTCAGTGCTTGAAGTCAGCATTGTTGAATTCCTGATTGTTTCAGGAACGAAGCAGGTTAGAAGCTGTACCAAAGCAAATGAGAGAATCATGGAATAATTTGGGTTGGAAGGGACCTTAAAGATCATCCAGTGCCACCCCCTGCCATGGGCAGGGACACCTTCCACTATCCCAGGTTGCTCCAAGCCCCGTCCAACCTGTCCTGGAACAATTCCAGGGGTCCAGGGACAGCCACAGCTTCTCTGGGCACCCTGTGCCAGGGCCTCACCACTCTTATTATAATGAATTCTTTCCCAATATCCCATCTCTCCCTGCCCTCTGGCAGTGGGAAGCCATTCCCTGTGTCCTGTCCCTCTATCCCTTGTCCAAAGTCCCTCTTCATCTTTCCTGGAGCCCCTTTACACCCTGGAAGGATCTCTGAGGTCTCCCTGGAGCCTTCTCTTCTCAGGTGAACATCCCCAGTTCTCTCAGCCTGAGTGATAAGTTATTAAACATAGATTTTTTTTTTTCTGTTTTCAGATTGCAATGGTGGCTGTAATTCACATTCCTGATGAAAGCTACAGACTTTCCTGCCGAATATTGTATCAGTATCTCCTCCTAGCTCAAGGTCAATACCATGACTTGAAGGTAAGCCACGCACCAAGTCTGGTTTCATGTGTATGACAGTGTTAACTTTAGCTTGAGTAGGCTTTCAGGAGCCTAAATTAGTACAAGACTTCTATTGTCATGCAAAGAACTGGATGGTAGTTAAAATTATTTTATCAGTTAAGTAGTTCCACAGGAACTTACAGTACAGAAATATTTTCCATGAAAATATTCAAGATTTCCTGGAAAAATGACTTGCTTCTAATCTAGGACTCCTAGTGTCCACTTAGTAAAGCACTAGGAGGAAATTCACTGCTGAATGCTTCTTCTTTCCAGAACATTTATTTCCTTTCTAGTCACTCAAACCAACTCTTTCTTCAAAATTCCCTTTCAATCAAGAAAGCCTCAGAAGAAACTTACATTTTTAAAATTCTTTTTTCCTTCACTGTCATTAGGAATCATGCCCAGAAGAATTTCACGTAAAATAAGACAAAAAAAGGAGTAGGGGATTGGAATATGAGCAAGAGCAGAATGGGTTGAGCGAAGCAGATTTGACAGAGTGGTGGATGTAATTTTGGTAGGAATGGATAGAAGATCCCTCTGGGCACAGAGGATGATGGACCAGGAGCAAACCCGAGCTGCTCAAAACCTGAGCACTTCTGTTACAATTCAGGCATGACGTTGATTTGATGCAACCAAGACAGGATGACTTATCTTTATTAATTTCCCACTGTTTTAAGTAATTTCTTGTTTCTGGAATGCCTTTAACTGGAGGCCAAGCAGCTGCCAGGACCCACACAGAGTCTGGCACTGTCTGACCCAGTGGACACAGTGAATAGACCAGGCAGAACTTCCATTGCACCTTTGTGTGTGTGCAGGGATTGGGAGGAGTTCGTTCACTTCTAAATATTTGTGTTTATGTGTATTTTAGCAACTCTTCATGTCTGCAAATAGTCCTGCACCCTCCTCCAACGCTACCTTCCCTGGTGAGAGCAGCACTGATGCTGGGTTGCTGGAAAAGGCTGGGCTGGCTGGAGATCAACCGGAATTGCAGGAAGAAAACAGCAGAGACTGTGTTGTTTGCCAGAATGGCCCCGTGAACTGGGTCCTCTTGCCCTGCAGACACACGTGCCTGTGTGATGGCTGCATCAAGTATTTCCAGCAGTGCCCAATGTGCAGGCAGTTTGTGCAGGAGTCTTTCCCACTTTGCAGCAAAAAGGAGCAAGATGAGGATGAATCGACCCATGTCTTGCAAGATGTTCTTCCTGGAAGAGTTTTTTAACAGGAGTTAAAAATAAAAGACCTGGGTTGTGTGCACTAAGATTAAATGTGGAAGCCAGACTATTTATGGGAGGATACGTAGCATTAACTTGTAGGATTTTGCTTTTTAGTGTTGGGTAATTTTCAGCTTCCTCATTTTTCCTCGCTCCATATGCTCGCAGGAGTGCTGCTTACCCGTGCAGTGTGGACAGGAGAAGTGCGTAGGATATCTCTGAAGGATGTGATTTTATTTATAACTCCTTCCTAGTTTTTCTTGGAGCACTATTGGAGGGTATTTTGACTGCTAAATTTAGGCTGTCTACTAAAAAAAGAATAAAACTTGCAAGTGCAGTTGCACAAGGCTCATTCTATATTTATTGTGTTTAAAATACTAGAGCCATATATCGTTTTAACTCGGTATAATTTAGGAACTTAGCACTTTACAGAATGTACCATATGAAGGAAAGTAAATATTCTTCATCGTTAACCCCGTGTGTGTTTATTTTGTAGTTGAAGGTCGGACTGTGGCAGGAGCTGGGGGTTGAAGGTGTGGCTCAGGACACTTTCTGGCTGGTTTGAAGGATTTGTGAGTGAGGGACTTCAGACAAAGCCCTCTAGAAAGATTTTTGTTGATTATTCTTGAACTACATGTTGCTGACACTTTCAAGCCTGAGCTCCTGCGATGACATCTTGAGACAGATTTTCAGTCTTGTTGGCAGTGCCTGTAAGAACTTGTTCTCCATGCAAATGTTGGTTAATCACTCCCCAGAGTGGTGGCAGTTTTGTGGTGCTTTGAGGGATTTCCAATTCTTTCCACTTGCATGGTCAACTTGGATGACCAATAACAAGTTAACCAGTTACTTTTATCAGTAGTCCCAGGAAATGTACTTGCTCTAACAAAGGAAGAAGCTAAAGAATAGCAGAAAATAATTTCCTTTCACTCCAGTGGTGTGTCGTCAAAAGCAATAAAAATGGCTGTTGAGAAGAGAAAGTAGTTTGTTCCTTTAAAGAGAGACAAATTCTCCTAAAGACAGATGGGGTGAGTCTCACATCTGCTCATATAAGGGCAAGTGATCCTTAGAACCTGTAGAAATGGGGAGTAGCTGCTTTCTGTCCTCCCTCTTGTTCCCTTGCAGCTTTTCTTCACGTCCAATTCCAGAACAGCTGCTCAGGCAGGGAAGGCTGTACTTCACAATCCTCAGCTCCACTCTCCTACAGCTCCAGGGTACACACAAGATGCTGCACACCTTCAAACCAGGGAAGGAAGCTTCTCCTGCTCAAAGGTATTCCATCTTCACCTTTCCATCCTTCTTTTTTTTATTGTTTGCTGTGACCCTGCTTCCCAACTCCTGGCAATTACCTCTGAGGAAAAGATTTAGGTGGTGCTGTTGGGAAGAGTAATGGTTAGTTTTAAGGACAGGTGAAAGTGGGGAATTGATGCATGTAGCCACAGATTTCCAGCCAGTGATCGGCAGGCTGGTTGTAAGATAATTTATCTGCACTGCCTAAAGTGACCATCCTGGCCAGGGACGACTTGGGAATAAACTGCTGAACAAACCAGGCTGGTTTTTGCACTGTGTATCAACCAGGAATGACACTCCAAGGTGTCTGTGGGGACAGAGCAGTGCCTGATCCATGGCAGCAGCTGCTTCCACACCAACAGCTCACACAGCTCGTGGGCCAGTGGCTGGGCAGCTCATTATTTCAGAGGAGCAGGTTAACGCTGTGCTGGTTCCAGCCTGGAGCTGGGCACTGATAATTAGCAGGGACTTGTTTACCCGCGGAGATGATGAAGGAGGTGTTGTTTACTGCTTGACCACAGTATTCACCGATATTTAATCAATTAATTAAAATCTCCCATCAAACAGTGTGATCCAAACATGTGGGCTTATTTAATCTCGCAGTGAAATGGTATTCAAGTAACCCCACAGAGAGTTGCCTGGTCTGTCTCATCCTTCAATCGATGCCTGTATTAAATAATAATGGCAAGCAGGATGTAGCTGTGCTGAACTGCCAGGCCATGTATTTACCATTAAGTCTGTCCCAGCTTTTCATTTGTTACTTGTTCTTCTAATAGCATTTTCCAGAGATGCTTAGTTGCTTTCTCTGCTCTAACAAGCTTCCTTGCTGGCCCAAATGAAAGACCTGATGGAGAGTTATAAAAAGTACAGTAGCTGGCTCATGATGTTTGCCCTTCCTCTAAGAGGCCATCCCAAAATATAGATCAGGTGAGAAGGAAAAGGAGCAGCTCTAAAGCTGCCCAGTGTGTCCCTTGGTCATCTTAAAGCAGGGATTCAAGGCTCTAAGAAATAAAACCTTCCTGTGACCACAAAAACACAGTATATGCTGTTCTGCTCTGTCACCCTGTTGTAATAGAGGTGATACAACATTCCTTTTCTGCTCGTTATAAATGATGTTTGTGGATTCAGTGACATCAAGGAACATGGGAAGACTTCTGGCAACAAGACTTAGTTCTTTTAAGCCGCATTAAAATGTCTCAGATTTGTAATGTTTTTTGCTGCAAGAGAGGTTGGTTTGATTTGATTCATCAACTCTAATCAGAGCTGAGGCTTCCGAATGGGTTGATCAGACTAAGTGGTGCTATTTAGGGATGTCCCAAGGTGTCTTTCCAAGTGCCAATGGACTGTGACATGGACATCTTCCTTCTGTATGGAAAGTTGCTGTGTTAGGATCTTCTTTCCTCCTTATCTGCTTCCTTCTAAGTAGAGGGGAAAATGGTTGTAGGGAAAATCCAGGTCAGCTCAGGTGGCTGCTGTACAACTCCCTGACAGGAGGGTGCAGCCAGGTGAGTGTTGGTCTCTTCTCCCAAGAAACAAGGAATAGGACAAGAGGAAACAGCCTCAAGTTGCATCAGGGGAGGTTTAGATTGGATATCAGGGAAAATTTCTTCACTGCAAGTGTGGCAAGACTGTCCACAGGCTGCTCAGGTACATGTTTTGTTCAGCTTTAAGATGAGCTTCTGTGTGAATCTGATTTAAATGCCTCATTTACATGCTGACATCAAACTTCAGGTATGGTAAAAGCACACAGGAATCAGGGGCTGAGTTTCTCCTGCTGATTTGCACGTTTGCTGGGGCTCCCTGTGCCCTGAGGAAGCTCTGCCAGGTCTGCAGGTGACGTCTGCCAGGTGAGGGAGGTCTGGGGCTGACGTCTGTAACTGGAAGTCTGCAGCAACTGTGGCCACGAGTCACCACTTGCTCAGCTGTCCTCACATCCAGAGTAAACAAGGACTGGCCTCTGTCACTGCAGCAGATCTGCAGCCCCTGCAAAGGCTGTCCCTGGTGTCCTGTGCGTGTGTTTAGCTGATGTAATTAATAGGGGAAATTCAGGGATAGCTGAATTTCATCTGCAGCAGCAGAAGTCCTCTGAACTGAGCTGTTAGAAAGACTTTGTGTTGCCTTGCTGGAATATGCTGGGCAGGGAACAAAAAAAAAAGAAAACTGAGATTAGGGATTTATTTCTGGATAACTTTGGTATTACTACCATTTATGATGGCACATGATGCAGGTGCGAGGCCACAAGTGAGCACTGGAGAGTGCCATGCTGTGCAGGATCTGCCAAAACAGTCCCCACAGCAGAGGGCCAAAAAATGTCTACTGAATGCTTCAGAGTCACTTGAACATCTCTGCAAATTGTTTCTGTGTCGCTTTTACTCTCTCGTGTCCATGAGCAATATGGGTAGAGAGACAAGAACTTGTAGTGCAGTGTGGATATACCTGTAAAAAGGGGCTGCTACTGGTTGGCTTCCATAAATTTGTGGGAATGTGCAACACCTACATAAAGCACCTTTGTATGGATGCTGCTGCAGCTGAGCTAGGAGAGGTCCTGCCTTGATCACCCCATCTTATAATGGGACTGATTTAAAAGAGTAGAAATACTGTATGTAGACATGGTCTTAAGACTAAATGAATGCATCAGCAGAGTCTGATGTCCAAAGTGAGGAATCTTTGTGTTTCTCCCGCAGAATTTTGGAAATCAATGACATTGTAAATTCACACAGAGATTACTGAGCCTTCATCAGGCTTGGGAAACCCAAAAAAACTCCCTTTGTTCCTTCTCCCTGCATGTGCAGTCCTCAGGCATAGAGAGGGCAACACTGGGATGTTTGTCACAACTGTGACACAAGGATTTGCATTTCTGTCACACTCCTGGAGGTGTTCAAGGCCAGGCTGGGTGGAACTTGGAGCAGCCTGGTCTAGTGGAAGATGTCCCTGCCCCTGGCAGGAGGTTGGAGTGAATTGATCTTTAAGGTACCTCCCAACCCAAACTATTCTGGGATTCTCTGATTTCCATTCTTTAGAAAACACCTGTGCTACCTGTGCAGTTCCAGGATCCTCCTGAGATTTGAGTGAATCCCAGAACTGCTCCTGTGGGATCTGCAATAATTATCAGAACAATTAGTTGCTACCTGTGTTTTCTATCCTCAGTCTGCAGCAACCTTTTATCAGCAGAAGATTTGTACTTAAAAAGCTTTTCTAGGTTTTAAATGCCTCCTCCAGCTTTTTGTCTTCATCAGAGGAGGGGTTCTGGCAGTTTCTAATAATTTTTCCTCTCCCATTGTATAGCCACTTCACATCTAATATTTCCGGGCAGATTTCTCAGTAGTAGCTGCAGTCGGGGACTGGTGAGAGGTCTAATGCATCACTTCTATCTCTCCTCTTGCTATTTATTCCAGTGTCTATCAGCTCCTCATGAGCAATACTTGAACAAACAGGCTGGAGGGGAGGATTGCTAACTTGTGAATAATTTTGACAGTTATCCTCTTCCTTTTTTCCCTGTAACTCTGCAGATGCTGTTGGGTTTGGAGGCAGAACAGAGCTCTGCCAGGGGTTATCATGCATCAGTCTCCTGCCAGCAGAACTGTGAGATACAAATGTTGTGTCTTCCCTGGACACATGCAGCACAGACACCGTGTTTGGTTTTTCACTCCAGTTCCCGAGGGTCCTCGATTTCAAGGATTTTCCCTGTAGGGAAAGAGCATGGACTGCAAGCTCAAAAAGCCCCAGCTTGGAGGGAGCCTGGGGTGGGATATTGCTGGCAGCAGGGCTGAGGGTGATCACAGCAAGCAAGGAGCCCCGAGGCAGTTGGACATGGCATTGTCTCTACTTGCCAGGGTGAGCAGAGCCCTGTGGGGCAGCACATTCCACTGATCAAAGTAAGACCAGGGCAGTGATTTATGGCACAGCACAGCTTGAAAAGCAATAATTTTCATTCACCAGATGCTACCATACATGAGACAAGGTTGGTGACCCAGCTGCTGCCTTTCCTTTGAAAGCCAGTCTCCTCCCAGGTGGTCAGTACCAAACCCTGGCTGGAGTGGCTCCAACAGCATCCAAACCATCCTCTACTGGTTCAGCTGGAGTGACACAAGAACTTTGCTTTATATTTTGCCATAGGACTAAAAAATAGGGTGTTTGCCAAGAGCTGGTGGATTCTCATTAAAGAATGACTACAACTTTCCCAGTCTTTCAATCTCTTAAGTGTCTTCCCAGAGACACAAAAATGTGTGAATGAGTCTGCCAGCTCGAGTTTTCTCTTTCAGCACCAACTTCTTAATGAAAAAGTCTCCATCGAATTTCACAGCATTCCATGCTCTGTCGTTAGGAGGGCTTGAGCAAGATGCAGAACAGCCCTTAGAGGTCTCAGTGGACCATCTCCATTTACATCTATTCCAGCTGTGCCCTAACATGCTTGTTAGTCCATGCAGCCCTAGATGTCATTTCCCTGGGTTTTGCTGAAGTTGCCTGTTTGGAGCCAGGAGCAGGAAGATCAATGAGGGCTGTTTTCCTCCATGTTAATCTTCCACATTTGGATCCCCTTCCATCTCACTGAGTGGGAGCACTGAGGTTTTCCTCCACCCCAGCATCCTGGCTGCATCTAAACCCTCACCCAGCCTAGAAACTCCTCCTGTCTCCTCTAATGATATTCTTAAATTACCCTAATTTTGTCAGCTGCTCCATTATTAATAACTAACTAAGAAAACTGCCACAGTGTCAGTGCTGCTGACATGTGTCTTGAGCTGGAACCAGGCTTCCAAGGAGAATTACTTGAGAGGAGTGGTTAGGGAAGCAATTTCCTCGATGGTGCGTGCTAATGCACATATCTGAGCCTGCCTTGGATCTGCTGGAGCCGGGGAGTCGAGCAGCTCTGTTGCACGGTGCCTCCTTGGGGATCAGTGTCTTGTTTCATCAGGGCCATCTGCTTGCAACACAGCTTCAGTCAGCTCCAAGTCCTACAGCAAGCTGCTCTGAGTGCCGGCTGGAAATGGTTGGAAAAATTGGAGTGTTGTAGGTAAACATGAGGCTGGCTATGGGATGCAGCCATCGAGGGAGCTATGTGGCTGGCAGGCATTTACAGGGTGTTGGTGTGCATGAAGAGGAGCCCAGAGCTACTCAGGGGTGCAGACCCATGCCAGGTGTGAGTAGAGCTGTTCTCTGTGCCCATGCCAATGGCTGGAAGGGATGGAATGGGGCATGCATGTTTCATGTGCCACACAATCCAGCACTGATAACCAAGCTGCCCTGAAAGCTAACACACACACAGAGATCTCAGTCCTGAGATATTCTGCAAATACTCACTATTGATGGGACAATCAGGTTCTGCAATATTTATATTTAAGGGGTTGTTTGAAATTGGCAGAGCTCAGTGAAACTCACTGGAAATCCTTCACATCCACTTTTGCATCCCCTTCTTCCCCAGCTCCTCTTCATCACCAATTCCATTGGCATCTCCAGGCGTGAGAGCAGCCTGTGATGCATTTGCCAGGGGTGGTTTTTTGAGGACCATTAGTTAAGCTGATTTATTTGTTGGCTCTGTGTCCCTGGGGTCCCTGTGAGCCAACTCATCAAGCGTGCAGGGCAGAGCTGACGCTGCTGGAGAGGTGATGTCTGTGCTCTCCTGGCATTTCAGAGAGGACAGGGGATCTTCTCACTGCAACCCCTTGACAATGGCTAAACAAATACAATGTGAGCAGCCCTTCCATGCTGACCAGTATTTCCCAGTGCTCCTTTCCCCAGGTATTAGCACCTAGATGCTGCCACTTCTTCCCTTTCCCTTTCAGATCTGCGGTCTCAGCTCAAGCCAGAGGGTTAAATGTGCTTTTCCTACCAGCCCTCATCCCCCATTACCCAGTGATCACTGCCTCCAGCATCAGAGGAGTCAGCCCGTGCTGCTTTCACCCAGATTTGGGCTATGCAACCCTTAATTTTCTACTAATAGGGCTTAAGAAGCAGTGGTTGTACATCCACACTGAGAGCTGATCCGTGTGGAGGGTCATGTTAAGGCTGGAGGATGGTCTTTAAGGTCCCTTCCAACCCAAACCCTTCAAGGATTCTGCGATTTATTTTAATGTCTACCTCATCCAGTTTGGAAATACAGACCAACATAGGTTTTATTGTTTGCTTTTTAATTTTATTATATTTCTTTTTGGTGTGTGTTTGCTTTTGGGAGGGTGGTTTTTTTTGTGTGAATTTTACAGCTCCACCACCCAAGGTAAGGGAAATGCTTCCATCCCAGTGGCCAATTCCCACACTGTGTTTAGGAACAAATGAAAGAGATGTTGTGTTTAATTATCTCAGCCTGCTTACCACGGTATTTTCACTAATATTTGGGTTTAATGAGCTAGGAAATCTGGGCCATTGTGTGCTGGTGGATAGACTCATCCTTTCTTCAGCTAAATATATTATCAGATAGCTTCCACGGAGATGAGCAACTGCTTCCTTTGAACTTGAGGATCGTCAGGATTCACTAATTTGCTTAGACCACCTGCTTGGCTAATATTACCACAGGCCTCTTATTTTCCCTCTGAAATGGTAAACAGAAATCTAAATGTTGTTGTACTGACACTGGAGGAGGCTGAGGGGAGACTTGACAGAGGGTACAGCTTCCTCACAAGGGGCATTGGATGGGCAACTCCGATCTCTGCTGTTTGTGACAGTGATAGGACCCAAGGGAACAGCTGGAGCTGTGCCAGGGGAGGTTTAGGTTGGATATCAGGAAAATATTCTTCCCCTGGAGGGTGCTAGGCACTGCCCAGGCTCCCCAGGGAATGGGCAGGGCCCCGAGGCTGCCAGAGCTCCAGGTGCATTTGGACACTGCTCCCAGGGTTGCACAGGGTGGGATTGTTAGGGCATCTGTGCAGGGCCAGGAATTGGAGTGGATGATCCCTGGGGGTCCCTTCCAGCTCAGGAAGGGACCTTTCTATGACCCACCCCAACCCAACATCTGCTCTGCCCCAGCCCACAACACAGGCAATGCACAGCCTCACTAACAGCCTCAGCTTCCCACCCAGGGACTTGCAGCCCTGCAGAAATGCTCCAGCTGGATCTGCAAAGATCCCAAGGTCCCACAGGAATTACCATATAAAATAGAATTATCCTGCTTCTCCACTCACTCTGCCTTGTGTTTTGCATGGGGTGTCTTTGCTCCCAGGACACGTGGGCTGTGCTTTGTATTCCCCACCCACAGGGAAGAGAGTTGGCCATGGGGGTGTTGGCAAGTCCCCCCACTGCAGTCAGGGAAGGAGATTTACTCCCAGCCAGCTTGAGGATTCTCCATCACACTGCTCTGCACGGGCACCCGCCCTGCAGAGCACAGAATGCAGCAAGGAATTTCTTCCACGGGTCACAGATCTATTTTTTAATTACCATAGAAACCTCCAAACATCAGGCGTGTGCTGTTACGTCAGGGTCTCACTTCTCCACAGCTGCCTCCTTGGGACACTCTGGGGAACAGGAACTGTGGGGTCCTAAATGGCGGGTGATTATTTTTGGATTAATTAGTAAGCATGGTCTTGGGTGTCTCCTGGAGCACAGGATAGAAACTGTGGCTTTGGTCCTTTTACTCTTTTCATCCACAACTTGCTGGTGGGGGGAGGGACACCATTCCCACCGCCCTACCCAGCCTCACAGAGGGATGGATTTGCTGCTTCAGCCCTAAATAAATATCCTTCCCATCGCTGCCGTTCCCACTTTAGACATGCAAAATGCAAAACCTGGGAGGCGTTCTTGGCACAGCCAGCTTGGCAACCCTTAAATTAGCGGGGTGTGAGCGCATGGTGTTCCCACCCGGAGCTCCTCGTGCTGCCGGAGCCTCGCTCCGCATTCCCGTGCGAGACGTGCACCCGGCGCGGCAGATGGTGCATCCTCACGGCTCCACGGGCCATCCCAAAGCACACCCCGGCAGCGGGAGGGCTGTCAGCACTTAGGTGAGGGGAATGGGGCTCCTTGGTGGAGCATTCATTGGGACGGAGCCGGAGGAAGAGGCAGATGGCCGGGGTTTGTTGGCAGGGAACTCCTGTTTGTTTAATTAGTCACCAGACAGACTGAGAGCTAAAGGCAGACTCCAAATGTGGTGAGATGGACCATTTGCGCTTGACGTCTACCTGGTGATCCTCATCTTGTCATCCTGCTGTGGGATTGATGCTCCAGCACACTGGACCAGGTGTTCCAGGGATTTTAGGTAGCCTTTGTTTCCCCCCTACAATTTTCCCCCCAAAAGGGGCAGATTCAGACACGTGTGTTGCTTTAAAAAGCAACCAAAGGAGCATAAACACAGAGTTTTCCTTTCCTCCAGCCCACCCCCTCCAGCCCAGAGCACAGAGCCACTTTTGGGGAATGGATTTCTAAAGCAGCTCCAAGAGAGCTGGAGAGGGGCTTTGGACAAGGGCCCAGAGTGCCAGGACAAGGGGGAATGGCTTCCACTGCCAGAGGGCAGGGATGGATGGGATATTGGGAAGGAATCCCTGACTGTGAGGGTGGGGAGGCCGTGGCACAGGTTGCCCACAGAAGCCGTGGCTGCCCCTGGATCCCTGAAAGTGTCCAAGGCCAGGTTGGATGGGGCTTGGAGCAACCTGGGATAGTGGAAGGTGTCCCTGCCCATGGCAGGGGTTTGGAATGCAATGAGCTTTAAGATCTGTGATTCTGTGACTCACAGGTGGAGGGGTTCATGATCCCATTTTGTCTCTCTTCCAGACCATCTCCTGACACCTGGGCATGTCTCCTAACTCTGAGCTTCTGTGTTCTCAAAGTAATGAGGACTGGGAGATGCTGCAATGGTGAAATTATGGAATCAGAATTGTTAGGGTTGGAAAAGCCCTCTAAGATCATTGATTCCGACCATTCCCCCAGCACTGCCAAGCCCAGCACTGCCAAGCCCATGTCCCCAAATGCCACATCCACACAGGTTTTCAATCCCTCCAGGAACAGGGACTTCACCACTGCCCTCACCAGAGGTACCAGTGTCACATTTTCCTGAGCAGGGATCAGATATTTTGGGGAAGGGATTCCTAAAGGGGCTCTCAGAGAGCTGGAGAGACACTTTGGACAATGGCCTGGAGAGACAAGACAAGAAGAAATGTCTTAAAACTGACAGTTATTCCCACAAATAAAAAGCCCACAGAGAAAAGCACTTTACACCTTTACTTTTGCTTTATAAAATGTTCGATTATGTTCAGTATTTGATACCGTCTTGCAAACATTTGTGCTTAGGGTTTTCTCTCCCAATTTCCCTTGTTGTATATACCTCTATCACTCACCCCTTGCAACGGGATGGAAATAAATGAAAAAAAATTTTTAAGAAAAGGAAAAAAAGAAGGGGAATAAATGAGAAATGAGAAAGGGAAATAAAATCTGAATGGGAAATGATAACCCAAAAAATCTGAATGGGAAATGATAACCCAAACACAAATCCTGTCCTTCTCTGCACACTTGGTGCTTGACGGGGTTAAATCTATGTGTATTTAACATACATATCTAACACGAAAAACTCTGCCAAAAAAAAAAAAAAAGTTTTAAAAATTACCACTTGGGGACGAGGCCTCATTTACCAGAGCCCAAAGCGGCGTTTTTTTCCCCCCAAAATATCGGCCCGTGCCATTACCCCGCAGCCCACTAGAGGGTGGTTTCCTCCAGCGGGAGATGCGCAGGCCGGCTGCGGCGCGGGGAGGAGATCCGCCGTGTGTTTTCCAGCATTCCCGGGGCAGGAGGAGCGCCCAAAATTCCCGGGGGGAGTGGCGGGAAGGGAGAGGGGGGGAAGAGGGGACACACGGGGGACGCGCGTCCCCCTCGGGCTCCC
>VZRF01010168.1:492158-591357 GCA_013396875.1 Vireo altiloquus | reverse complement strand
GCCCAGGCCGAGAGCTGCGTCCAGAAACCAAACCCGCCCTTCGCGTCGCAAAGGAGATTTTTTTTTTTTTAAATCATTATTATTTTTATTATTATTATTATTTTTATTTTTAATACCCCTGACCCGAGCACGGTGGCGGCAGCGGCGCCGGGGCAGGGAGGCTGTCCCGGTTATTTATTCTCTCCCCGCAGAGCTGTCCCTCCGGCTCACCATGATGTTCCGAGACCAGGTTGGCGTGTTGGCCGGGTGGTTCAAGGGCTGGAACGAGTGCGAGCAGACTGTTGCGCTGCTCTCCCTGCTCAAACGCGTCAGCCGGACCCAGGCTCGCTTCCTCCAGCTCTGCCTCGAGCATTCCCTGGCAGACTGCACCGAGCTCCACATCCTCGAAGGGGAGGCCAACAACCCCGGTGAGTGGTGGCGTTTGCTGCGACCCTTCTCGGGCGATGCTCCAATGCCGTCGAAATTTTAAAAAATACACCCAAGAAACGGGTGCGGTTTGGGAGCCGGGGGCTCCCCCAGCTCGATTGCGGGAACTGCTTCTCTGCTCACGTTTTATTTTCCAAACGGGGTTTGGCTTATTTCAGTTTGGTTTTTCACAGCAAACTACTCCGCTTCATGGCGTGGTGTAACTACGGTAGCATGAATGATTGGTGGGTTTTTTTTTCCTCTCCCCCCGTGCCCCCCCTTCCTCCTTCCATGCAGTTTCCTGTGAAATAACTAAGTCAGGTCACGTAGAGTCTGGATTTTCTAGGCTTCTTTTGGGCAACGTGGCTTGCTTTGCTCTCTGCAACATACAGAAGCAGCCCATCGCTACCTCAGACGAACTGTTATTGTATAAAGGTCTGGGCAACTGGGTTATCCTATTTTTTTTTTTTCTGTTAAATGTGGCAATTCCTATTTCATCACTCAGATCCTGTTTGGACGCATTTTTTTCCTGCGGCTCTGAATACCCCCTTGTGTTTCAGCAGAGCTCTAAGAAAATATGAGTGGACTGTTTCATGTTACTGAGCGTGCAGGGTGCAGGACAGAAAATGTGCGTGGCTACCAAAAGTGTATTTTTCTTTTCTTTATTCGGCATTACAAGTTGCTCAACTCCTCCAAAGTAAATGGGAGTTGGAGCAGGATTAGAATGGCACAAGCACCGTGCGAATTGCACCTTGTGTTCCCGTGTTTATTTATGGGGGGTGTGTTACAGATGTGTGTGTTCCTAAGTGTGGATGTACACAGGGATGCAAGTTGCTTAAAGTAGAGTTTTTGTAATATAGAGGGTCAGTAGGAAAGGCAAAATGTCATTTAGTTGCGTAGTTCTGTTTCTGCAACACCTCCCCCCAAAAAAAAAACCCCAAACTAAAAAAATCCTGCAACCCATAAAAAGCTAAGCAGCCCCCCCATTCCTAAGCACTCCTTTGATTTAAAATCCCAGGGGACTGGAAGCTCTTGGGTTTGGGCTGTGCGTGGCAGAGCAGTGCCGGGGAGTGGCCGGCTGCGTTCCGTGATGGGTGGAAATCTTGCGGCCGGATCCCGAACAGAGCCCCCGGTGTGGACGGGGCGGGAGGAATGCAGGGTCCTTCTCCAGCTGTTCCCTATTAGAGCACCGAGCCGGCAGGATTTGGCAGCTGCCTGTGCTGCCATTTGATGACAAGGTCCAGCGCAGTGTTCCACCGAGGACGGATTTAAGTCCTTCTGCAGGAAACCAAGCCTGGAGCTGCTCCGGCGCAAAGGGATCGGGGCTGGCTACAGGGGAGCGCGGCTGGAATTGGCTGTTCCCTTATATAGCTCGCAGGAATGAGAGGGAGGAATGCTGCCGAGTCCGTCTGGGCGCAATACTGCTGCTTTTATAAACAGCTGAAGGGATGAGCCTCATCCATCCCTTTGGGTGGGGAGGCCCCGGGGGGGCCGGGTGGGAACACATTCTCCAAACTCGGCTGCTCCAGGATAAATCTGCAGTTTCCTGTGCCAGCCTCAAGCACAGGTTTGCTGCGATCCCCTCTGCGGGTTGGTGTGAGCAATATATTTTTAATTTTATTTTTTTATTGGCATCGCAGCTTTTCATTCCAGCTGTGGGCTTGGCGGTAGCCATGTCCCCTCAGTTGGCCAGGGAATTGGAGGGGGGCAGTTGTCTCCTGCCATCAGGAAAGGTGAATTCTGAAGGAAAACAGGACTCTGAAGTGGTCCTGGACACAGAGTCACGTAGGGCTGCCTGTGTGGTGGCGTTTGCTCGGTGTAAGCCAGGGTGCAGACCAGGGCTTGGGCCCTTCCCATCTCCACTCGTGCGAGCAATCCCTGCTTGCCCCTGTAATCCCGTTGACCTTGCTTGGCGCGAGGATTTCTCCTGCGTGCAGAGCTTGGCATCCAGCCTTCTGCCTGGCCCTTGCTGCGTTGGTGGAGCTGCCTTGAGCTCTCCCTGACTTGCCTTCCAAAAATGATCTCTTCCTCCAGGGCATTTGTAACTGATGCCAAAACCTGGATCCGCTGAGTTCCTCTTTCTCACCAAACACCCCTCTGTATGGCTTTCCCATGGGATGGACATATCCATGCATCCTGCACAGCAGGACACGCACTTTTCCAGGCAGTCCTGTTGCAGTGGAGGGAAGGTTAGTTGAGATTTGTAACCAGGCTCAGTTAGGAAATAGCTTTTAGTCTCCTGTGTTAGGGCTACCGTCCTAAAACCACCTGTATTCCTTAAATCACTCCTGTTCCACGCCTTTTTGGCAGTCTGGCACTTGTCTTTTGCCTGGCAGTGGAATCACACCAAGTCCTGAACAGCAGCGTCGTCATCGAACCTTGCGTTACTCATTACTCTTTGAATGCTGGTGTTTGTATAACTAATTTTGGCTCGATTCTCTCCTGTGCTGGGGCCTGAGGTGGCTCCTGGTACGTTTTCCAGGTGTTTGCTGACTTGGAAATGCTGGCTCCCTGCTCGTAGGTGCCCCATTGGTATCCCTGGTGGGGGCTGGCTGTAAGGCAGGGGATGTTCCCTTTCTGTGAAATCCACTGTCTGGGAAGGGCTGTCACCGGCTGGATGTAACTTGCTGGGCTAATGTATGGAGCAGGTATTGGAATTACACTGGGTCCTCATGGGAATTGAGTTGTTTCATACGTGCAGGACCTGTTGCATGTCCCAGCCCTGTGGGGAAGTGGGAAAACTGGAATGTTGCCGCTAGGTGATGGTCCTTAGGAGGAGGTGGCAGCCCTGCTGTGGTCCATGGTGGATGAGCACCATCCTTGTTGGAAATATCACCAACAATAGGCATCAGGAGGGGTCCCAAAGGGAGACCAGAGCTTTGAGATCCTCTCTGACTGGTGGTGCTGGGCTCAGAGCCTTCAGGTGTGCAGATCAGGCATGGAGGAAAAACCATTTCAGTAAAGATGTCCAGGTTGTTTCTTGCCTGGTAGACTCCAGATGAGAGGTCTGATGAATGGCAGATGTGGTGGGAAAACTCAAGAAAGAAAAATAACTCTTTTTAACTAGTTAATTGCCGCAGAGAAGCAAGTATATTTCGTTTGAAGGCATTCTATCTTGGTTTTTTTTTCCAAGTGTGAGGGTATTTTCATAATGACACCAAGCCCTCCTCATTAGTACTGCTTCCTGACGTGGTTCTGCTGTGTACAGCTGTGTATGATCCTCAGAAAGCCCTGAGGAGCCTCCTGATTCCATGGTTCTCTGGATCCCTGCCTAAGGCTGGAGGGATGGATGTAACCTTGTTGCCAGCCTCAGACCAGGGATGTCTTACAGGAAGCTGCACTGGTGTCTGGGAGCACACGGAGGTGTGGAGGCTGCTCAGGTGGCTACGAGACCACCTGCAAATCCATTGCTTGGTTATAAAGAGAAAATAGGAGTGGGAAGCAAACATGGAAGGACATCTGTACATTCTTCATTAGGTGAAGTGTACAGCTTGGGGTTGTCCTACACAGTGGCTTCACTGAGCCTTAATGGTTGAAACTGGTGAAGAGTGTGGGTTGTTGTGAATTCAGTTTGAGCGTGAATGGCTTGGTCTGCTGAGAAGGAGGAGAATATGGAAACCATATTATCTGTGCACAGAAATAGAAGTTTCAGGTATTGCATAGCGCTATTTAAAAGCCTGCTATAACTTCCTTCCTTCCTTCCAGCCTGGCCTTGCTGGGCAGCTTCAGTCCCAGCTGCTTGGAGATGTCAGGACGCGGTGACCTCCTCTAAGCTACCAGTAAAGGTCAGGCAGGAGTGGGGTGTGTCTTGTGGTGGGAATGGGACCTGTGCACCTGGGGCACCCAGGGGTGCTAGGTATGGCTGCTCTGTGGGCTGCAGACCCAGTAGGGAGATGTGGGGGCTGTATCCATGAAACGTGGTCCATAGGCTTTGGGCACTGAGTGCAGAATGTGCTTCTGCTTTCATCTCCCCGGGTGTCCCTCTGGGTTTTTTTTCCAAAGCAGTCAGTCCCACATCCCACCCCACCAGCCATGGCTTCCTTGCTCCTGCAAGGTTGACAGAAGCGCCCAAAGACTCCTGTAGGTCCTCCAGGTGTCCAAACACCCACGTGCACTGATGGAAGCAGTGACAGCTTATAAGCTCTTGACCTTAAAGGACAACAAGCTTTCTCTGGCCCGTGCAGAGGACATTAACTGCTCCACATGTTAGGGCCAAAATCTTTATTTCATTTCAGCAGACTGTCAGGTATCACAAGGGGAGCATCAGGATGACCTAGATTCCTCATCCTGGGAAGGACTGGCCAAAGGAAGAGACAAGGGTTGCAGGGAGCTGTAATGTCTTTTAATAGACCAAGTGATGCAGCTGGGAAAAAATGGCCAGGCACGAAGGTGCACCAGCTCAAAGGAGGACTTGTGTGGTTGTGGGGGATTTTTTCCCAACTGTACCAGCTGGTCTATTAAAAGGTATTACATATTCCTGCAGACCTTGCTGCTTATATCCTTAGCTCCCTGTGGCTCCAGCCCTGCATCTATTGCTGCCACCCCAGCCACAGACAGTCTCCTAGCCCATCAGGATGCTGCTCCCCCTGCACTGTGCAAATTTTGTAGTTCATCCCCAGTGACCCCCACTGATGGAAAATCATGCCAGTGCCCAGTTTAAAGGTGTTTCCCATTTTTAAAATTTTTTCTTGGCTTACAGTTGCCCTGCAATGCTGAGCTCTGGTTTAAATGCCTATGGGCTATGTGAGGGCATCGCTGGGCTGTCACACAGTGGGGCTGGAGGAGCCCAGGAAACATCCCAGGAGGAGGATAGGCTGAGGAGCTTAGCCTGTGCCTAGTGGCAGTGATAGGGAATTCTAAGTGCAGGGTTGGACATTGGCATTGTGTGGTCATTCCACACACTTCTCCCTGCCTGGAGAGGGATGTGAGCAACCCTCCCAGCTCTGCCCATTAAAAATTAGGAGCCTGGACTCCTAAATGGAGAGATCGTAGAATCACAGAAGGGTTGGAAGGGACCTGAAAGATCATCTCGTTCAAACCCCTCGGAGAGGGACACCTTCCACCAGACCAGGCTGCTTGGAGTTCTGTCCAGCCTGGCCTTGAACACTTCCAGGGATGACACAGCCCCAGCTTCTCTGGGTGACCTGGGCAAACCTCAGATCTGCTGAGCTGTTGGACACTTGATTTTAACTTGCCTGCTGGTGCTTGACCTGGTGCCACGCATCTTTCCCAGGTTTTGTTTGCAAACTTGAGGGCTAAAAGCTGTCAGTGCTGGGATTTCTGGAAAATACCAAGGGAAGGGGTACAGAAGTACAGAGTAGTGTTAGCCAGGGGCTTTAAGCCAGGTTACACACCCAGTGTTCTCTTGTGATTCAAAGCTATTTTTATTTTTAGGGATGCTTTCCAGAGTGGCTGCGGGAAGCACTGCAGGCTGGAGGAAGGACTGTGGTGTGGCATTACAAAGGCTCCCCTTTACTGCCCCCCTCACCCCATTGCTGGCACCTAGAGGAAATTCTTCTGGGCTTGCACTTTGCTCTTCTGTATTTTATCCTGTTTGTTTAAAAATTTCTTCCCTTGTCGTTCCTGGCACGTGTCCCTTGCAGTTAGAGGAGTAGGGAGATACTCCCTGTGCTTGCTCCCAAAATTTTGGCAGCGTGAGTGACAAGGTCTCCTCCATGGGCAGAGCTAATAAGGGCCAGATTGTTTAGATGAGGGGTGGCAGAGCTTGCTGGGGTGGTAATTTTTAGGTAGTAATGCTTAAATTGGTGAGGAAAAAGTTAACTAATGGTAACAGCATGGTGTGTTGCGTGAGGGTTGCCCCATGGGTGGGCTGCTTTCTCCCAGAGACCTTTCCATACTTTGCAGTGTCCTTTTAATCATTTTCTCAGGTAGTTCATGGCTCAGTGAGAGGCCTGGTGCCAGGGTTAATTTCCCCACTGACTTCAGTTGGGAAAAATCCCACTGTTGAAGTGCATGTGAAGGATGCAGAGAACCATTTCATGTATCACCACAGATCTGAGCTGGAATTCTCTGCCTGGACCAACTTGTTCCTTGATTCCTTCTGTGTAGGTATCTCACATTTGTGCTTGGAAAAGCAGCAGAGCTGAAGTTCTGTCCCACCAGAGTGGGTGCAGGGAGCATGTTGGTAAAGGAGAGGAAGCACACAGAGCATCACTGTCGAGATATGGATTGATGGGAGAGGTCGAGGACAGCTTTAGATCGAGAGCTGAATAGGAACCAGCTGTAAAGCCATCGATTAAAATAATCTAGTTTGTGAATACACTTATCTGCAAACGAGATTAAATGGATGAGTGGGGAAAGCACTCTGCTCATAGCTTGGGCTGTTGCTGGTGGGTGATCCTCTGCACAGTTGCATCCTTTGGTGTGTTAGACCTCAAAATCTGAGCAAAGCTGCATGCCCATTTCACCATTTATATTTTACATTTGC
Organism: Vireo altiloquus; assembly: GCA_013396875.1. Taxonomy (NCBI): domain Eukaryota; kingdom Metazoa; phylum Chordata; class Aves; order Passeriformes; family Vireonidae; genus Vireo; species Vireo altiloquus. The sequence continues at coordinate 584,504 of VZRF01010168.1, read as the reverse complement.
AGTTAGACCAATTACTTTTAAAGTAGTTGATGTTCTGATCAGCCAAATTTTCCTGCAGAGTTTCCCCAAAGCAGCTGATGAAGGTTGTGGATCACGGTGCAAATTCCCATCTCCCTACATTTTCTCAAGCTTTACCCTTTCTTTTTCTCATGTTCCATCAAAAAACCACCTTTATTTCATTCGTGGCCCATGAAAGCCACTTTTACCAAGCTGGGAGTTATGTTTGCAATCAGCGTAACTGAAATAGTAATTAGTGTGAATGCTGGCTTTATTTTAGGATGCATCTGTCAGTGCTTTAGCACTCCAGTGTCGAGCTCGTGTCTAGTGTTACCACAGATAACTGCTGGGAGAAAGGGCACCCCTTTCACTGCTGCTGCACCCCAACCCTGGGGTTGGTCTCATCAGAGAGAGGAGAGGCTGCTGTACTGCAGTGCTGTGTTTTGGGGTTCCCTGATCCCCCAGTCTCCTCCCCACTTCTTGCACAGTGCAGGAGCACACACAAAGCACAGGTCATTGTGTTTGAAGCCCTTTTTGTCTGCAGAAACACCCCAAGGGAGGTGGGATGAGCCCTCACATAAGTTGTGTGTTTGTGCAAATCTACCTCTGAGTGTGCATGTGCCCTTTGTATTTTCTATTTTCACTGTATAAACAAGACCATTACTATTTTACTAACTCTTGGTTACGCAAGAGCTGCTGAGGGATCTGAAAGAGGCTGCAGGTCTGATGCAAGGGATCCCTAGGCTTGCATGTTCATCCCTTTTCCCTTAAAAAATGGTGTGTTTATCTTTGCAGTGCTCTGGTCCTAAGAAGAGACCCAGAGATTTGCAGAGGTCATTGCTGAGTGTGAGTTTGGCAATGGCAAACAGCCAAGCCAGTGGCTTTCCATCTCGACCCAGTAATTACAAATGAAGTTGAGGTTGGAGTGAGCAGATCCGTTTCCGACGTCCTCTGCCACAGCAGATGCTTTAAGTGGAAGGGCAGGATCTCATCAAAACAAGGTTGGGATTCTCTGTTGGAGAAGATGTTGCTGGCTGTTCTTTGGAAGGGATTTTGTGGCTAGAGAGGGTTGTGTTTCTGACACAGGGGGATTGCAAGATGGATTTTCACTCATGGAGCAGACCATGGGGTGGTCTCATCCATAAGTGTGACAGCTCTGCAGCTTGGTTTGCTCTGGTTCTGGGTACTGAGCAGAAAATGAGCCTGGCCAGGGTGAGTGGGCCAGCTCCAGAGGCAGAAAGCCAGTTTGTTTTGTACCTGGCAGGAGCTGACTGTGTGAGGCAGGTGCATGGGCTTCTCCTGGCCTCTCCATGCAGGAGACAAACATGTCTGGCTAAAAAAGAGGAGCTGTGAGCGAAGGATTTACCAGGACAGGGTCACCTGTTGGATGCCCTGTTCACAGTGTGGGGTTTTACTGATGTATTTACATGCAGTGACTCCATGGCACGGCCGTATCAAGGGTTTTGATCAAGGTGTCTGAATTTTATCCTGGTTTCTCTGATGGACTCTGTTCTGGTTTGTGGTGCAGCACCTCAGCTGAGGCTTCCTGGGCTCAGCGCTCCTGTCTGGAGCTGGCTGATGATGCCTGTAGATTTCTGCTCTCTGTGTTGAAGCCAGGGTGTAAACCTTGTATTTCTCTGCCATTAATCCTGGCTGCTGCCCTTGGCAGACTTCTCAGGGCATTTGCAGTGCTTGAGCTTGCAGTGCAAAAACTTTATCTTGTATTCTGTCAGAATAATCCACGAGGCAGAGAAAGGGACTACCACAAACTCAGGGTCACTTTGTGTTGGGGACAAGGGACTGTCTGTGATGGAAGACGTGGATGGATGATACTGATGGCTCTGTTGCACCAAGGCCTGAGCCAGCTCCTGCCACAAGCCCTGCAAGCCTTCCCTGTTATTTTCAGGAGCTGGATGTGGCCCAGCTTGTTGAGCTATCATGCCTGGAGATGTTATTTTACTTAAAATAATGTTAATATTGTGACTGTCATCTGCAGGATTCAGCAACTCTGCTCCACTCTTTGCTCTCAAGCAAGGCTGCTCTGCTTTAGAAGCACAGGGTGCTTCAGAAAGCTTCTCTTCTGTTACTGATACTCACAAATAATGAATTCCAGATTGCTTTTTTTTTTTTTTTTTTTAAATTAAACTTGTTTCAGACAAGCCACAAACCTGCCTGTCTTTTAACCAGTTAGTTCTTCTGCTCCTTGGCTATGCTGTTGTCTGGTGGGGAATGGGGCATGTGTTGTGTTTGGAGTTTTAACTGTTGTTATAAGAAGAAATTGAGTGGGTGGATAAAACAGGGTTTAACCAGGTTTAGCTGGAAGCATCTTAAAACCCTCTTTCCATGCTGCTGCATTTTTTTCTTTTTTTCCTGTGTTTTTAATCCTGAACATCACACATCAGTTATTCTTGTCACTGGATTTTTCCTGTTGTCCCCTTTTCTCTGTCCCACATCAGCAATGGGAATTGAAGAAGGAAGAAACTGGGGAGAGAAATGCAGAGGGAAAAACCCACAACTTTTGTTGTGTCAAAACTTGGCTCATCTGACATTTACAAGCAGAACGTGGTGTTTCTGCAGCAGCTGCAGTCTATGTCCACGCATTTTCCTGCTTTTCAGTTTTCCTGTTGGGATATTCCTCTTGTTTCTCATGCAGCAAACATCAGTGTGATTTTTCTACCTTTCTTCTGTCTGTTCCCCTGTGTGCTCAAATTGCCACAGGGTCAGCTTGGTTCTGGGTAGGTTTTTTTATTTTTTTAAATCTTACAGTTCCAAAGAAGTGGATTATTAAAAAAAAAAATACAAAGTCTCCTGGCTGTTTCCCTCCAGATAATGCAAACATAGATGAAATGTTGAGTTATAACTACCTGAGTGACCTTTTAAGATAAGAATTGTTATTGACTGGTGGTATTATGTTAAACTGATAAGAATTCTTTTTAGAAGAGGAGGGAAAAAAGCCCAACAAACCCTTCAGTAACCATAACAACTTACTCTGCAGCACAGGGACAGCACACATCTCCTTCCTGACACTGCTGCTGGGGGCTCAAGGGTGGCACTGTGGGGATCCCATCCAGCAGCTCCTCAGGGGACCTGCGTATCTTCCCCAGAGCTCCAGGTTGTGCTGTGAGGGATGCCTGAGGTCACTTGGCTCTGCTGCTGCTGTCAGCCCTCTAATTTTCATCATCTGAAGGAAATTTTAGCTGGAGAGTTGTGCTGAGGCTCAGTCTGGTGCTGGGGGTTTGGCTGCAGTGGGAGGGAGGGATGGATGCAAGGGTGCTGGGAGCAGGAAGGATCACAGACTGCCAGAATGCTTTGGGCTGGAAGGGACCTTAGAGCTCACCTTGTTCCAGCCCCTCCCATGGGCAGGGACACCTTCCACTATCCCAGACTGCTCCAAGCCCCATCCATCCTGGCCTGGAACACTTCCAGGGATGGGGCAGCCACAGCTTCTCTGGGAAACCTGTGCCACTATCCCATCTGACCCTGCCCTCTGGCAGTGGAAGCCATTGCCCCTTGTCCTGTCACTTTGTCCCTTGTCCAAAGCCTCTCTCCAGCTCTCTCCTAACTCCTGTAGGCACTTTTCCAGCGCTCCTGGAGCCATTTCCACTCTGAACAGGGATGCTTTTTGAGGTCAAAGGAGGATGCTTTCCATAGTCCTTGCTTAAGAAATGAGGAACGAGGCAAGGAAATCCCTTCTTTACAGTGACTGTGCTGGCAGGCTCAGGGCAGCCCTTGGAGCCCTGTGGGGAACTGGATCCAATCTCTGTGTCCTGGCAGAGGTGCCAGCTCCTGTTTCAGGTTATTACAGTAGATCAGGAGTGTGATGGGAACATACAGGTGCTTAGAGCCTTCCTCGGCCCAGCTGAGCCCTGTGGGCTGTGTTTGCATGTGCTGCTCCTGGGAATTCTGTCAGTTTAAGGCAGAATTCACACTTTGGTCACTGTCTGTTATCAGGGGTTGTCACTGAGACTGCTAGAGCTAAAGAAAATCTGCTGCAAGCAACTGTTTTTTTTTATCACCTTCTCCCTCCCCATCCCCTTGCACTTGCATTACCTGTGTGCCATGGGTTCCCAATTTTCATGGAAAATGAGCTCATACTTGGGGATGAGTCTAAAGGTGAACAAGCAACAAGCAGCAGCTTGAAAAGTGTAGAGACCCTAAAAAGAGAGAGGATAGGTCTGATAAAATACTCTAAATATTTTAGAATTAGGGATGAGAGGAAAACAATGCATTTAAATCCATAGCAGAAGAGGTGAAGGTGTGCAACTTCGTGTGTCTGCTCAGGAAATCAATTACTTAAACCTGCTGGGTTAGGAGTCATGACAGCAGCAGGGAAGCTGTGTAAAGGTGTCTGCTCAGCCCGTGCTCGCCAACCTCTCCTCACATTCTTCTGGAGCAGCCAGTTGGATGCTGAGTGCTTTTTGTAGCCGATGTCAAATCTCGGTCAGCCGGAGAGCCTTTATAAATAAAGGTGTCTGCTGGTATTCAGGCATACGTGGATAATAGCTGCTGTAATTCAGCTGTCCAGCCTGGCTTCCCGGCTTTTATAAATGACTGATCAGAGATTCCACTGAGAATGAGGATTTAAAGGGATGGAGCTGCTGGAAGTGGTCTCTGTGCTGATAAGTATAGCGAGTCCCTATCCCCAGGACAGGTGGCCGGCGTTGCCCTCCCTCCACTGATGTCCTGGGTTTATATTTCACACAAGGCAAATGTTGCATTAATAAAACTTGTGTTGTGGTTTAGATGGCAGGGCTCTGCTGTAATTTTATTTGCAAGCTGCACTCGAATCTTTGAGTTTGTCATCTTTTTTTTTTTTTTGCCTTTTATTTATGGGAGCGGGTAAACACTCGGAGATCTCTCTGGACAAGCCACAGCAGCTGGAGGATACTGGTTTCTCTATGGAGTGGAGGAATTTCATCAGAGGAGCTATTGTTCCACTGTGTTCTCAGCATTTTGGCAACTGCTCTTTAGATTAACCCTACAGAAAGGGGAGGGTGCTCTCTGCCGGGTCTGAAATAATTGCAAAAATGTGGGCAGATGCTTTTGCATTGTTAGAAATCGATCCTGGTTGGTAGTGGGGAAGCGTGGTGTGGGATTAGGGAATGAAGAAACCCAAGTTCTTTAAATCCCTCCTGAAGCTAAACTGGATGTCAGCATTGATGTTCAGTTGGTTTCTGTTTTTAAAGAGGAAATTTAAAGTTGATGTCTCCTCCCACTGCCCTGAGCAGTCAATAATCTCAGTGTGTGATAGCTGGGGGTCCAGCCCACACCCCTGCTGAACTACTACACAATCCTCACTGATTATTTTCCTGGGCTGTATTGAGTTTGCTTGGCAAGGTTTTGGTAGCAGGGTGGCTTCTGTGAGAAGATGCCTGAAGGGGCATCCACAGCTTCTCTGGACAACCTGTGCCAGGGCCTCACCACCCTCACAGCCAAGAATTGATTTCCAATATCCCATCTAACCTGCTGACAGCAAAGAACCCTTCAGTAATGCATGAAGGGAGTGGTTTGAGACAGCCAGACCAGTGTAAATTTGAAGGGATGAGCAACCTGGATGGGGCTTGGAACAACCTGAGATAGTGGAAAGTGTCCCTGCCCATGGCATGAGGTGGATCTGGATGGTCTTTAAGGTCCCTTCCAACCCAAACCATGCTGTGATTGCTCATCCAAGAGCTGGTGTGGTCCCTTACAGGGGAGCTGGAGGAGAAAGGATTCCCTGACTTGTAGCCAAGGGCTGATGAAGCTCCTCACTCACCCTGCAGCAGCTTCTCCTTCTGCCAGTGCCTACAGAGCTGAATTCAGCCCCCAGCTCTGTTAGTTGCCAGATCTGCAAAACATAACCAAATTCAGTGTTTTTTTAAATCTTATGTGCCTATTTTAGTTCAGTTTACCCATACAATTACACTAATTTGCTTTATTACATGCAAAAAGATTAAAAATACATCTGGCAGAGAGGATTAAAAGCTGGTAATCTGGCTGCTAAGAAGCACACGATGCTTTAGGATTTCCTTTCGAGGTGTGTGGAGCTCTGGAACATGAGCAAATGTGATCCTTTGTAGTTGGAGTTTTCATAGGGAGAGCTCATTAAAGCTGGTGTGATTGTTTGAGTGAACGAGAAATGAATGAATTTAAAATATGAGACTAAATCCTACCACATTAAAGCAGTAGTTGTGATTTAAGAGCTCATTTTTGGTTTGGGTTAGTGTCTTTCGTTTGTGTAAACCTGGAGCAATAGGGTTGTTTTACCTTTTAAGGGATTTAACAAGTCTCTGTAATTTTCTTTTAATGTTGCAGAGCTTAAAAATAATGCAAGGTCAGGCTTAGCGTAACTAATTCCAGTGTGAAAGCAGAGGAAAGCCTATTTCTCCATAGACTTACAATTAGTGCAGCACTCCTCTGTACAGCCTTTGAGAGGGATGTAGCAGGAAAAGAGACTGCTGGAATCTTGATAAATAAAAATATGTGCTTGGGGATTTTCTTTTTTCCTTTTTTTTTGTCCAAGGAGAAAGGGGAGCCCTGTAAAAGCCAAGGTTTAATTTAGTTTTGCTTGCTTTTGCATGTGCCTCAAGAGGGCTCGTGGCAGGTCAAGCTGTGGTGAAGGTGCCCTTGGATCCTTCAGGGGCTGGCAAATCCCTCTGGATTTTGAGTCCTTTTCATTTGGTTTATCTGAGTTTACCCATGGCAGGGTCCCAAGGATGCTGAGAGCTTTCCTTCCTGGATCTGAGTTGATCTGTGTGAGCTCTGCTGCTCTGTCCCAGTTCGGTGCTGGCATTTTGGGAGGGGGATCCCCTTACTGTTTCACAAAACCTTTTTGTTTCACTATTAAGACTTACTGTGGTGAGTGTTATCTTTATCATTTTGATGTCAAAAGCCCACAAAGGTGTGCTGTTTTCACACAGCTCTGGGTGTGCTGCCCATTCTGGCCTCCTGTGTAACGAGAAGCCCAAAGCATTATCCTGCTTTTCCTGCAGCAAGCCCACAGCATTCGTGTGACAAAAACACACCTTTCTTTGGTCAGGCTGCCCTTGGGGATCCCACAACGTGTCCTGCTGTGACAATAGCAAAGAGCAAATAGCACCGTGTCACCTCAGTGCTGCAGGGGATGCCCAGGGCCCTCCACTGCCATCCTTACAGAGCTGTTTCCCTACTTGTCCCTCACCACATGTGTTAATTTTGCTTTCCAAGTCTGGACTGCTGCCACAACCCGTGTGTGTCCCTTCTTTCCGTACATTGTGGTCTCCTGCTGCTGGAGATGGCCTGGAGCCTGGTGACACTGTGAGGACGCGTGGGGGAAGGGGAGTTCCCACGTCCTTGCTCCTGTTTCCCTTCCCTTTCCTTGGCCACAGACACTGTTTTCATGGTGTCGAGGTTGCTGGTGGTGACAGTGAGTGTTTTATGCCGTGTGCCCCAGGGGAGACACTGAGGACACGTCCCATTTCCCGCCAGCCTTTCGGCTCTCAGAGAGTCCCGGGGTTGCCCCATCGCTGCCAGGATGCAGGTGCTGGTCCCTGGACTGCTCCAGCTCTTCCCTGCGTGGGATGCAGCCAGGAGCCTCCCGTCCCCTCTGTGCCAGCTGGAGCCCTGCCCGCAGCACCAGCCCTCCCTGGGCATCACCTTCCCACTGACGGAGCCACAGCCAAATAAAAAAGCATTTTCCTCTCTCCGTCTCCTGTCTGCTGCATGACTGCCTGGCCCTGGGGAGAGAGATGGGGTTTGGGATATCTCTCCAGAGCCAGGATTTGGGCTGTTTTCCTCTCCCTCAAAATGTCTACACCCCCTGGTTTGCACAGTCACCTCTGCCTCACTCCACTGAGGTTTGCGGTTTTTTGTTAACTCCTTACGTGCCTGTGGCTGATAAAATTTGGCCTGTGATAGTAGAAATCCCAGCATGTGCTACTTTGGTTTTTTCCCAGCAGAATCCATATGTTGCAGCTTTCAGGAGAGAGGAAAAGCAGCATTAACTTTCCATGTCTAGTGTCGCTAATTTAAGGGGTGAGAAATTGGCCTGGGTCTCTTTTTTAAAGAACTGAGCATATACTGATAGTAGCAGTGTTGGTACTGAATAACTCGATAAGCTGAAGAATGCAGTGATATCTAAAATTAAATCTGTTCTTAATTGCTGGGTTATAAATGGCAGTGTTTTCTCCAAATGGAATTAATTTATTATTTTTCATTTGCCGACACGAATCTCGGGCAGCACAAACCCCACATTTTGCATTAATACAATAATAAGGCACTTCCAAAAGGTGTGTTTGGCATTTGTAACACACAGCACAATCTAACAAACCATAAACTATGTCAAAATACTCCTAAAGTGGTAATTAAAACTTTTTTTAAAATGTAGAATAGATGAATACATTCCAAATTGTGACTTTTCAATGAAGCTCTTTCATAAAAAACATTGTTTCTTGCCAAAACAAATTCAAAGGCATTTTTGTAATTTCTGCTGGGGAAAGGAGGAGTGTTTATCCAGCCTTTCATGTTGGCTGGGCTTTTTGACTTTTATTTAAAATTTAGAAAAAAAAAAAAAGGCAATGCGAAAAAAGAGGTGTTTTTGTCTGAATGTGCATTAAAAAGTCTCACTTCTGTCCTCTACGGTGCAATGTGCAATGAAGGCTTGGGGTGCAAGGCTGTCGTTAGCATCCTATTTCAAATTCAGTGGTGATGGGATCCCATGGCATGTTGTATTTGGGGCAGACTCAGGTCCCAAAGTGGCTCCTGGGGTTGGGGATCCAGCTGACATTGGGGGCTCCTGCCTTTGAGAGAGGGAACCCCCCACGAGTGCTCGGGATGGGAATTGGGGTTCCCCTGCTTGCTTCACAGAGCATCATCTGCAGCTTTAGGCATCCAACCAGTGCACAAAGCAAAATTGCTCAAGGTGTTTGTAGCTTTTCCTCCTGATTTTTTTTTAATCATTTCCATTTTGGATGTGTTTTTGACAGCTTTTACCTGCTGAGTCACCATTTGTCCTCGTGCACAGGAGCCGCTCCTGACGTACCGAATCCCCGAGCAGGCTCATTTAAAAACAAATCCTGTCAAGGAAGTGGGCTTTTCCCCCCCCCCCTTTATTTTCCTCATACCACCAACTGCTTTTCCCACTGTGTGTTTGCTCTGTTACACGAGGCGAGTGTTTTATAGATGCGATGCCTTGGTGTTGCTAAGGATTGGCTTTACCACTCATCACCTCCCGCCACCGCCTATCCCATGGAGGAACTGTGTGTTGCAACCAGATAACGGTGCAACTTCTGGAGATAACTGTATCTGATTCTTCTCTCTGCTTCTCCTGACATGGATCTTTTTGGTGGTGAACCACAACTTGAGCACAAACTGATTCTCGTAGCTCGGCTTAATAGACACAAAGCCTTGCTTGCTGTTACTTCTGGTGGATGGGAAGGGACAGTTGGTCTTTCCAAGAGTAATCCAAATATCCAGGTCAGTTTTCTTTCCCATTACCCAGTTCAGATGTCAGGTGTGTTTATAGCTGGTTTTGCAGTGTTGCTGAGTGCTTGATCTGCATCGCTTGCTTGCAGACAGTCAGACTGCAGCAGCCACCTCTCCAGAAACCATTTGGAAAGACTTTGGATATGTGCAGTGATGCTCATTTAGGATATTGAAATACCTGCCCTCTGGTCTCCTTCTGCCCCAAAAATGCATCTCAGATTTGCTTTGATTTATTATCTGTAATTTTGTGCATTGGGTGGTAAATGACAAGAATACTGTTACCTCCTTCCTGCTTCTGCATCCTCACACTCCTCCAGCATTGATGCTGCAGGTGGAGACTTACAGATTAGAAGGGACCTGAAAAATCATCTCGTTCCCACCCCCTACCACGGGCAGGGACACCTTCCACTATCCCAGAGTGCTCCAAGCCCCATCCAGCCTGGACTGGAACACTTCCAGGGATGGGGCAGCCACAGCTTCTCTGGGTAGTCTGTGCCAGGGTCTTGCCAACCTCACAGGGAACAATTTATTCTTGATTCTTCATCATGTGCACAGCTGTTCTGCTTGGGTGGTGTATTCCTTATTTTATGGGTGCTCCCACCTTCCTCCTTTCTGGGGAATTCACTGCAGAAATTAAATGTTCAGTCTATTTATAAATTTCAGTCTCTGTATTAATCCATCCATATATTTATTAACCCTCCAGGTGGTTGCATTTCACTGTAATACAGCTGCTAGTAGGACGCTAATCTTAGTGAAAGTCTATTTTAGCTTGCTTCTGATAGTGCAGCCTGCTGTGGGGCAAATCCTCCCCTAGGAAGGAGGAAGGGAGACTATTTAAGGAGGAGCAATTCGTGAGGGAACAACTGGAGCTGAAACCAAAGCCAGGTTTGGGAAGAGGAGGAGGAGGCTGGGAAGGAGCTATTTCAGGGAATGGTTTGTCTGGCCGCATTGGTCTTGGGCATGGAGGTGTCCACCCACTCCTTTGTGTGTGATCAGCACTAGTTTTGGCACAAAAGCTCTTTAATGCATGGCTCATTTTTTCCATAATTAAGCTTCTCATGCCCTGGGGATACACTTTATTGATCAGCCAGTAAATCCTTGAGCTCAGATTCAGCAAGGCAGCCCAGGTTCCTGTGGAACCCATCCGTTTTCAACATCCCTGGAGGTGTTCACCATCCTTGGAAGTGTTCAAGTGTTCGTTCACATCATGACTGGATGTGGCACTCAGTGCTCTGGTCTGGTTGAGAAGGTGGTGACAGTCAAAGGTGGGGTTCAGTGATGTCAGGTCTTTTCCAGCCATTCTGTGATTCTGGGGTTTACATGGGAATCCCGTGGGATGTATTTGCCTCTCATTCTTCCCCCTGTAGTTTGTCAAGAGGACACAGAAGATGAGGAGGTTTGTACTTGTGCTGCTGTTAAATCTGAATGAGTAATTCAATAATGAATAGCTATCAGTTCATTGCTTTCATATTAAGGAGAAATCCTGTACTTTTAAAGCCTTTTTATAAGGATTGGGTTGTGAGCTAATTTCTAATCTTGCACGACTAACGGGTACTTGAACATAAGGCTTCCTTTTATCATTGCAGTCTCTTTTGTTAGAGCAATCACCAGCATATGGCTTTGGAGGATTTAACATCTCAGACACATGGTGACACTCTCTTAGTTCTCTCTGTGCATGCAAGTCTAAAAATGGCCTTTTTTTAAAAAAAACCTCTCCAGGATGCTTGTGAGTACTTGGAGCTAGAAAAGAAAACAAAAGGCCCACCAACACCAACAGGTTTTGCAAAAGAAGGTTTCTAAAAATGTGACTTATTGAGAACCTGTGTCTGGGCTGTAACATAGAGCTTATTGACATGTTTTGCTAAATTTGCTCTGGGTTTTTTTTATTTTAGCAGTTGGAAAAAGCTTGTAAAACTGGGGAATGTGTGCAGTAGTTTTCCCTCCTTTCTTAGCCCTGCTGGTTCTTGTTGTGTTCTGAGGCTGACTTGTAGGTGGGTCCCAAGTCATCTTCGTGGCATCTTCAGAGGTTCTTGTGCACCATGCCTGGGAACAACTTCCTTCTTCCATCCTAAATCTCTCTGCTTGTGTAGGATTTTGTGACTATCGATTTTCCTTTCCTCCCTGTCTGCCTACACAGGGACTAGAGGGCAAGTGGCTTGCTGTGTCCTGCATGCCAGGGAGGGAGCAGGGATGCTGCAGCCTCTCTTCTCTCAGGCATTAGGTGCTTTTGGCAGGGCAGAATCACTAAATCACATTAGGGATGTGTTTAGGGAAATGAAGGCTGTGGTAGCATGGGCCTTGCATCCTCACTCCTGAGCAAAGAGGGTTTGTGGTTGTAGGAAAAACCTTCAGGGTTGTGGGATGGAACTGGACAGTTGTGGCTGGAGCTGCTGCAATTCTCCTCCCTCTGTCCAAAGGATTTTGGTTTTCCCTTATCTATCAAATAGAGGATGAATTGGGCCATGCAATATTCCAGTTGTTTTTGAAAAATCAGCTTATTTTAATCCTTCCTCTCAGATGTCCTTTTGGCTGGTGATGGGTGGTAATGAGGAGGAAAAAAGAAGGGAAATCCTCCTTGGGGATAAGGGACAGTGTTGTGTCCCTAGTGCCAGAGCCAGGCAGTGGAGCATGGCAAGGGCTCCCTCGGGATTCTTTCTGGCCACACGTTTCTCAGCTTCAGCCATTTTCCTGTCAAAGCAGAAGCCACAGAAATACCTCATTTGATCGTGTTGCCATGTGAGAGGAAGCATTTTCTGTTTGAAATAACAGCTGAGCTGGGACTTGGAACAACCTGTTATGGAGGGAGGTGTCCCTGCCCAAGGCAGGGAAATTGGAATGAGATGGTCTTTATGGTCCCTTCCAACTCAAACCATCCTCAGATTCTTGTGCTCATTTTTCCTTTTTTCCAGTGCACCACCTGTTCTGTGCATTTATTTCTTTCTTCTAGCATGCACTGGTCCATGTGCAAGCCAAGATTCCTGTGGAAGGTTCCCCACTGACATCCCGAGAGGACCAGGATGCATCAGCAGAAGTCAAGGGATTCCCATGTGGACCCCACTTCTCCCTCCTTTTGCTCAGCAGAGGGGTCCCCTCTGGCTCTGCCCTGGAGTCTTTTGGAGACCCTTCAGGAGAGCATCAGCTCGGGAAACCTTGTGCAGCCAGGGAGAATGGTTGAATTACAGCTTCCATCTCTGGAAGTATTCTAGAGATGTGTAGATGTGGCACTTGTGGACATGCTTTAGTGGTGGCTGTGCCATTGTTAGGTCTGAATTCTTTTCCATCCTAAATTGTTGTATGATTCCAGTCTGGAAGCAGCATGGATGGGAATTCTGAGTGTGTTAGGGTGAGAAGGTGGCTGCCCACCCAGGCTGGCTGCGAGATGGCTCCAAGGGGACCCTTTGCTGACTGTGGGATCCCTCATATCCCATGACTGGGAAGTGATGCCCCTAATCCAGACCTCCTAGAGCTGCTACTGTGCTGTTTTTTTGTTTTCCCAGGCAAATGGGAATGAAGGCACTGTCTGGTGGGTGCCAGAGCTACTCCCCACATCCCAGACTGCAAGAGAAGCCGAAGGAAAGACTGGGGATGTATTCCCTTCCTCCTCTGGCAAACACATATCCCAGAGGTTTGGCTGCTGTTTCAAAGCTGCTCTCTGGCTGTTTTAAATTTAGGAGCTGGCCCCTGCAGGCACAGGATAAGTGGCTGTGCTGTGGGGCAGGAATGGGACAGAGCATCTGCAGTGACCAGAGCTGCTCCTCTTGCTTCTCCTCCCATTGGATCTGCTTCCCTGTGTATTTCCACCTCACCTGTGACATCCCTGCTCCTGCTTCCGAGTGAGGTCATCAGGAATTGCAGGGTTTTGGGAGGAGGTATTCTGATAGTGAGGGAAGAGAAGCAGCAGTGAGAGGGGCTCTTGCAGGGTCTCAACATCTGTGACCCACATCCCTGCATCCCAGGTTTCTGAATTTGTCCTGTACTTGCATTCCGGTGGTAAAACCTGCTCTTCTGGACTCAAAAAGTCACATTGGCATGGGCTTGTAGAGCACACAAGCACACAGCTCCAGCCTGGGCAGGCACAGGTTGAAGTCAGAGCATCAGCGTCTGACTTGACCTTTTGTGTGCTCCCTATTGCAAATACACTTCTGTAGGTCTGAGGGAAAGAAATTAAAAAATGCATAGGGTCTGTGCTGAAGGGAGTCCCTGTGGGATAGTTTAGTCTTTAGCCTGGGTTTGTTTCTTGGTTCTCTCCTCCCTCTGTAAGAGGAACTGGGAAGATGAATGAATTCACCCTGGGGTCTTTGGACAGAAAATGCTTCAGTAAGCACAAAGTGTGGTATGGGCATGGTGCTATGCAGCACTGGGATGGTGCCTGTTAATCTGCACGTAGAAATGTGCTGATATCTTTCAGATTGGCTTTAAAAGGCACCTGTACAGCTGGAAGTGTAAGTGTAGGAAGAATATTCAGTCTCCAGCTTTCAAAGCAAAGCCTTGTCTTCCCTATCCTGTATTAGAGTCCTCATCGTGGACAAAACCACCCAGTTGTTTTAAACTGACAGGGCAGGTTTAGATTAGGTGTTAGGAAGAAATTTGCTCAGGGGGTGGTGAGGCCCCTGGTGCAGGTTGCCCAGAAGAGCTTTGGCTGCCCCTGGATCCCTGGAAGTGTCCAAGGCCAGGTTGGATGGGGCTTGGAGCACCCTGGAATAGTGGAAAGTGTCCCTGCTCATGGCAGGGGTTGGAACTGGATATTCTTTAAGCTCCCTTCCAACCCAAACCATCCTGGGATTCTGTAGTCATGTATTACAGGTCCCAGCTCAGGTATTTGGAAGACTATTTTTTTTCCCTATCTGAACACAGAGGATTGCAGCTCTTCATCAAGATCCCTGACTCCCTTCCTGTCGTCAGACAGGTTTAAATAGAAGGAAAATATCTGTGGGTAGAAAAAAAATAAATAAAGCTCCACCTGAATTTTCTCAGTTATTTTCTTTTTGGTCAAGAATAGCCTGAAAACAAGAGCTGAGGTGTCTGAGCTGAGTACAGTAATTTACTTGGACTGAGTATAATGATTTATTTTGAGCACGCCGTGGAAGCAGAAGGCTGCAGTGGCTTTGCCACCCTTCATGTGTGTAAAGGAGGGAGAGATGAGAGTGGGGATTTCTGCTTTGGGGGGTGCCTGGACATGGCCATCTTGGCCAAAACATGTGAGTCCCCCATTCATCCTTCATGCAGGGAACATTTGCCTCACCCATGCAGATGTGGGTAAAGGGGGAAATGCTCTGCAGACCCCTCTGCCCTGAGGTTTCCTTGCAGAAGTCTTGGAACAGCTTTTCGGCAGAGGTGGGAATTTGTCCCTGTAGGAACAGGGCTCTCCTTAACAGGAGATCTTTGAAAATAAATGCGTATGTTTTCGGTCTGGAAAATACTTTCGTATCCTTAGATCCTGCAGCCAGAAGGGAGCATGCTGATCCTCTGGTCTGGCCAGACAATTGCACTCCCTCATTCCTGTAGCTGAGCTCCTGCTTTCTGGGTGAGCTGGATTTGATTTCGGCATTTTCCATCAACTGCCTGAAATGGGGTCAGCTCTTGCCTGCTGTTCTTTCCAGTAGGTGATGTGCTCCTGTGGCTGGAAATCCTCTCTCCCGTGCCTAACCCGGTACATGTGAGCAGCATGCAGGGATTTTATCCAGGGGTGAAGGCAGATGCTCAGCACTGAGGGGGAAGATGTTTCCTACACGTTTTGCTCTCACCATCCCTCCTCCTGCCCTGTGAAGGGACAGTGATGGGTAGCAGCATCCCTTCTCCCTGCCTGTTTCCAGTGGGTCCCATCTGCATCACAAGGAGGAAGAATCAATGGGTGCAGTATCCGGGGGTATCCCCAGTCGGAGCGAGCGGCTGGCTGGCAGCCTGTGGAACACACCAGTTGCAAGGACTCCAGCCAGGGCCAGTGGGCTTCCCTGTGCCAGGTTGAGTGATAAAGGCCCCCTTGTTAATGCACATTGCCTTAAGCTGTGTTTCCACAGCTTTCCGTCTGTTTACCGAGAGTATTCAGACATGTAATTCCACCGGATCTGGCTGCTTACGGAGAAGGCTGGATTATTTGTGTTTCACAAATAAGGCCAGAAAACACAAGGGCTGGAGCGCTGAAAGGCAGCTCTGCATCACTCCTGGTGGGGTTTCTTTTTTGGTTCCACTCTCCTGCCTTTTCCTTTATTTAATTAATTTTTAACCATAGACTCCTTTTTCTCTGGTCCATGTGTTCCCTCTTATCCATGTTCTCTCCTGTTGCCTTAAACTGTTCATGTCTCTGTAGCTGGATTGTTTCCCTCTGGAGGAGAGTCTTACCCAGGCTCCCTGATCCTCTTTCACCTGGAGGGTCCTTTTTCTAGTGGTTGTTGTTTCTCTTTCAGATAGTAAAACCTTATTTTGAGAAGAGCTGGGATTATGTATAATGAGACCTGGATGCCCTTGAGGAAAGAAAAAATTATCTGTGGTGAGCCTGGGATGCAGGAGCATCCCTTGACAAACCTTTTCCTGGTGTGATTGGGGGATTGGTAAAGCTGCTTTTGTCTCAGTGAACGTTTGTGTTCCCAACTCTCCTTTTTGTCCTCCTGGCCATAAAACCATTGGAGAGGGTGGTTTACACTGGCACCTGTGAGAGCTGACAGCTCTGCATCCATCTGTCCTCACAGGGCACAGCATCTCTCCCTCATCTCCAGTGGAGCCCTTGGGAAAAGCAGCTCTGTAAAGGTAAATGAGCAGTTTGGTTAATTAGAGCTCTCTGGACCTTTTCCAGCTGGATAGCCAGGGAAGCAGGGGACAGCTTGTGTCCTCAAGCCAGTCCACCTGCACCACGGCTCCAAGGCTCATACCCAGACACTGCAGGGATGGTCAGGCTCTGTAGGGGGAGAATTAAACCCTAGAGCTTATTTTTTCATAGAAAGGTCTGTAATGATCCTTTTGTGGTCCAGCCTGTCCTTAAAGCACCTCGCAGGAACAATTAAAGCAGTGCTGGTACAAACGCAGCCATATGTTCATCTGAACACGGAGGTGTCGTTTCAATCAGCAGAAGTGTTTGGAGGAACATCTGTGAAGGGGTGGGAGGGATTTCCCAGACCATCAGCAGAGCAAGTCCTGTTCCTGTAGGACTCGTACGTGGTCTCCAGAGCTGAGCCAGACTCCTCCCATGAGACCATCTCAGTGAGATACTGCTCAAAAGGATAAAAAAAAAAGAGCCTTTTTGCCATCTGCACAGCTGCTCAGGGCAGTTTGCAGGACAGCCGACGTGCACAGGAACAGCAGGGCCTGTCCCTCAGCCAGGGAGCCTCGGTTTTCCTAAGCTGGAAAGAATTGCTTTGGATAAACTCTGTAAAGTCTGGGTTTGTGTCGTGTTGGAGTTGGTGAACAGATGCCTGTTGTTTTATGGAGCTGTGGATGAAAACCCAGCAGCTTTCCTTTGGTTGTAATGGACAGGGCTGGCGGCTGGGGATGTCCCAGGGATGTCAGCAGCACGGAGCTGGCTTTATTTTAGGGCCATGAAGATGCTAAAAGGTCTGGAGCACATCTCCTGTTAGGAAGGACAGAGAATTAGGACTGTTCAGCCTGGAGAAGACTCCAGGGAGATGTTAGAGACCCTTCCAGTGCCTAAAGGAGCTCCAGGAGAGCTGGAGAGGGACTGGACAAGGGATGGAGGGACAGGACACAGGGAATGGCTTCCCACTGCCAGAGGGCAGGGTTAGATGGGATATTGGGAAGGAATTCTTCATAATGAGGGTGGGGAGGCCCTGGCATAGGTTGCCCAGAGGAGCTGTGGCTGTCCCATCCCTGGAGGTGCTCAAGGCCAGGTCGGATGGGACTTGGAGCAACCTGGGATAGTGGAAGGTGTCCCTGCCCATGGCAGGGGATGGAATGAGAAAGCATCAGATCCCTTCCAACCCAAGCCATTCTGGGGATTCTCTGATTGTTTACCTGCTCTGTCTTCTGAGTCTCTGGGACACTGGGCACTGAAATTGGGGAGCTAAAGGTAGTCTGTGTGTGCCTTGTCAGACTCCTGCCATTCCTATGTGGTTGCTGAATCCATTAATACATAACCTACAGAATGCCACATCCTCAGCCTGATAGGGAACTCGTGCTGGAATCATTGCAAGGGGATGTGTGGGAAATCCTCTCAGTTGCAAGGCCTATAAAGTGATACTTTCCAAGTATAAATTCTCATTTTACAAAAAGCCAGGATTTTTGGGTACTTCCTTGGGTTCCATCCAGACCCACTGTGCTGAGATGTAAGTTTGGGAAACTGACCCCAGAAGCAGGAAAACAATGGGAATCTCTTTGGGCTACTTTTCTGATGGAAAAGGACTTAAGGAGTTTGTGTCTCGTTCTGTGGGAATTAAATGAATCTTTGAAGCTGTGCTTTCAGCAGAGCAATTAATATCACCCCCCATTTTAAATGTATCCATGGAGAAGAGCATCCACAGTGCTGAGCCATGGATTTTAGGGTTGATGGATTGTCATGGCCACGGTGCTTTGGGTTGATGCACTTGGCAATTCTGCCTTTGCTCGTCAGGGCTGAGGCAGGGTGGGGATGGGACTGATCTCACAAAATAACAAGTTCTGAGCTTTGTATTGTCAAACCACCACACAGCTGTGAAGTGGTCAACGCCAAACTTTTATGTCCTCAGTCACAAAGTTGTGGGCCAAATTGTGAAGCATGAGGGAGCAACCCAGACCTCAAGTCTTGCCCTGGCTTGCTCTTACCCTGGCTGGATGCACATCTGGATGTCAGGTTGCATCCCAAGTGCAAGGAAATGTTCAAGTCCGTAAAATGTTTGACACCAGAGATGTGCTTAGGAAGATGTGAACCCCCCAGCTGAAGGTTTGGTGCTGGTGTTTAAATTGTGTAGAGCAGCATGTGAGCTGTGTAACCAGCACAATCTTCAAGCTGGTTACATCCGAGAGAATCCAGATGCTGATAATAAAGCAAATTAGACTCTTAGAGTGTTGGTTTTTTTAATGCCTCATGTGATGTTTCCAGTGGCATTTTATGTTTCTGACTTCCTTGGTAGGACATTGGTAGGATCTAGAAATATCCAAGGCATCAACAGTATCTCTGTCTGTCTCCCTTTTCCCATCCAAAGATAATAAGAGCTGCAGGGCTGGCCCTTCCCCCAAAGCTGCAGGGCTTGTGTTGCTTTTCCTTGCATATTTTGGCAGGGAAAAAATAACCTTGAAGTGTGGTAAAAGACAGAAATATGCTGGAGCATCAGGAATCCAACCAGCCTCTTTGAGGATGGAGTAAGAGAACAGAAAGATTTTTTTTTCTTCCTTTCTAAAGGCGTTACGAGCAAAGCTGTTGGGTTTAGGGATGGAGGATCATGAAGTGCTTTCCTGATCTGGAGAAATGATTCAAACTGACAGATTTCAAAAGGAAAACAAAACTGGAGAAAAGCTGAGTTTTTTTAGAACTGCTGCTTGCACAGCTTAAAAACAAAAACCTGCATTTGCTTTGCAGTTTTGCTGACATTATTTCTCAGGCTGCACATTAATGATTTGAAAAGAGTGGTAACTTCTTGACTATTCCAGTGGTTTTTAGATCCGTTTTTGCTGCATAGGGTGGTTGTTTTTTCTTCCCTTTCGTGACCATTTACAGCAGAGTGATCACTGTGCTGGTGGGGGGAACTGGCCATGCCCCAAGGGAGGGGGACCAGGAGCCTGGTTTTGGCTGCCACAGGGCTGTCAAGGTGTCCCGGGGGTTGAAAAGCCCTTGGGGGCTAGAAATGCAGCATTTCAGTCCTCTGTGGCATGTGCTGGTGCCAGGAATCTTTCAGCTTCTTGTACTGAAGGTACAAGCAATTCTAAACTGTGCGTAAGTGATTTTAGAGCTGATAGTGTCACTCAGCCGTGCGCACGGAGGGTGTGGAGACACCATTCCCCGAGGTCGGTGCTCCTGGCGTGCCTGTTTTGGGCTCAGCGTGGGTGTTTTATTGGCTGTCAGCAGCCCCCGGTCCCCCTGCGTGCTCCCGGGTAAGTCACTGATGATGTGCCACGGCTCCTGCTGCTCCCTGCGAGCCTGGCTCAGCTCCCTGGGGAGCTCGGTCACATCGCCCGGGGCTCCAGCCTGCTGCCGCAGCACGGAGCTTAGCCCGGGGGGAATATGGAACGGGCTGGCACGAAGGAGTCACTTTGCTGCGTTGTTTATTGGATATTCTGGTTTTTTTTTCTACGACTGCTTCTGTCGCTGTGACCCCGGAGTGGCTCTGCTCAAGCTGTAAGTGCAAGGATGGACGTCAGATCTTGAAGTGACCAGGAACTCCCTGTTCTCAACAGAAGCAGCTCTGATGTAAACCTGTGCTCTGTTGGGGCTTTTTCTGGGGGGGAAAAGAGGCAAAGAAGAAATACGTGATATATCGGCGATGTCTTAATGGAAGAAAAAAATATTTCCAATTGCAAAGTGGAAGGAATCTGTGCACAGCGTTCTGGGGCACTTCTTCTTGCCCTCTCTCTGTTTTAGGTTCCCTGCAAATATCCCCGGTCCAGGTTTTCTCCCAGGCAGCACTGATTCGCGCCTGTCTGCAATTTGTCTTTCTGCAGAAGGATGTTTTTGCCAATTTTATACCAGATCTTCAGTCTCTCAAAGCTGAGGTGGCTTCAGACACCCACAGGTTTTGTTGGATTCTTTTTTTTCCCCCCTGGCATGCATGCTTCCAAAAATGAGTGGGAATCCTTCCAGAGATGAGCACAGTAACTCCAACTTTCGGAGAGCTTTTTTTTCCTACTTCTATACATATTTTCTCTCATTAGTGGTGGCAGAGAGCCTACAGGTATTTATCACAGCATCAGCCATCCGGTTTCTCTGCAGCAGCTCCCAGCCTTTGCATAATGGTGGGAAACTCAGGCAAAGTGTAGGATGTAAATACAGAACAGGGCAGATGAAATAAATAAAAATTTAAAAATCCCTATTGTTTAAAGCTTTTTTTTTTTTGGTAAGAAAAGAATGAAAATGAGACTTCACATGATGACAACCTGTGTTAGTATAAAAACATACCACGATGAGTTGCTGTGCTTCATATTAAATATTCAAGGGCTGCTTGTTTGCTGCCAGAGTGTTCCAGTCACGCTCTTGGGGGTGGGGAGTTTATAGCAAAGTATCTGTAAAGAGGTTATTGAAGTGCTAAGTTTTCCTCCTTTAGAGTTGAATTGACTAGTTCTCTTCCATGACTGGTCCCTTCAAAGCAAAGAAAGTCATCGGGAGCTGAGATAAGGATAAGGACCCCCAGTCTGAGGAAAGATTGTTTCTTCTGAACTGAGACCGACCAGAAAACAATAGAAAATAATTTTAAAAAAATAGTTAAAAAATTAAAAAGCACAATACAAGCAAAATAAGCTTTGATCCCATTGTTTTCTCCATAAATATTCTGCAGTGCTGAAGCCACCTTGTCATTCTGCTCTTCGGTTTCCACTTGAGCAAAGTTTAACATGTTGCTGCAGAGAATGAGCCTGTAGTAAATACAATGATTCATCATTCGTACCGTAGTGAAAAAGGGAGGTGGGGAATGTCTGTCAAGTTCTCCTGAAGTCCTTGAATCAAATGTGTAGGGATTTTTGAATAACCTCGGAGTTACCAAATAAAAGCATTAATTTGAGTGTCAAGATGATATTTAATTGAAAAGCAACCAAAGGGACAGATTCATTTTTAGGCAACTAGGAAAAAAAAAAAAGTATAAATACAAAATAAGTTTAAACTGAATTGGAAATTAATTGAAATTTAATTTTAATTAGGTGCCTGAAATTGGATCGTCTGGATCCCAGGGGTTCCTATCTCTGTCTCTTCCCTTTTTTTTTCCCCTCTGTAAGGCAAATGTCAATTAATATTTTAAAAGTGCTTTAAATAACTTCATGTCTGCAACCTATTGCGAGTCAGTGGGACTCAAGTGTTGAAAGGTTTGGGAACCAGCGGGCAGTTGTAGTTACAGAATAGCTGCACAGGGGAAGAGGCACTCAGGCCTTTGTGTGTCTGAGATTGCCTGGTTTTTCTTAAAAGCAGAAGGAAAAAGAACACAATTTTGCAGTTCTGCTTTGAAATACCACCTGGACTGGTTTTCTCTTGGTTGCAGAGAAGAGGGTACAGGTCAGACCTCTTAGAGAAGATCTTGTGTGTTTTTCTTGGAAGCTCTGGATGTCTGGAGATGTCATGTCTCACTTTTCCTGGCATCTCCAGTTGCCATACTGCCTTAAGGCTGGGCAGTGGCGCAGAATCCATCCTTTGCTTGGGGGCTTGGTTTCATGGAATCACAGACTGGTTTGGGTTGGAAGGGACCTTAAAGACCATCTCATTCCACCCCCTGCTGTGCTTGAGGGACACCTTCCACTTGACCAGGTCACTCAAAGCCTCATTTAGCCTAGCCTTGAGTACTTCCAGGGATGTTTCCACCCTTCCAAGGGCCCTCTTGGGTATCTAGACAGGCTTTGGCTCTCCCAGGTGTCCAAGGTGTCTTGCCAGGTTCTGCTTCTCTGTGAAGAGCTCCTGGGGCTGGAGGAGATGCCTGAGCATTCTACTGAATCCTTCTTGGTCCAGGGAATTCAGGTGCCAAAACACCTCTGAGGCATTGTTGACTTTCCTGGGAGGATTAGGATTCTGCCCTGAGGGATTTCGCCATGGATCCTGCTCTTGACAAGTGAGGACACAGCTCATACCAGGCACTGGGCTGGTGGAGGAGTGAGGAATGTCCTCTGTCTAGACAGATGGCTCTGGCTCAGGTTTTTGGGAACAGCTCCCTTGGGGCAGGGCTCAGGTGCACCCAACCACTGCTGTTTTCATACCCACAGGAGTGGGAGGCTCGTGGCTCCTTCAGGCAGCCCAGGAGCAGGATGGGCCGAGATGCTCCAAAGACAAGAGGACCCAGGGAAAGGACCTGCACCTTTCCCATCTCTGTTGCATGCCTGGCCTGAGGCCCTGTTGCATCCTTCCAGCTTGGGAATGCTGGCAGCATGTTCTGGCTGCTCGCCGAGGATGCTTTTTGGCTCCAAGGTGCCTTTGCTGTGCTTGGCCAGAGAAGCGATGCCTAAAAGATGCATCGTTAATGTGTGTGAGGAGCTGTCACTTAATGGCTTGAACTGCAAACCTTGTTGTTGTGGCATAAAAAGAAAGAAAGGGTCAGGAAAGAGGGAAACCCAAGGTTTTTTGTCTGTGTGGTGCTCTGTGTGGCAGCTGGTGTGTGTCACATGTGCCCCCTCACCGGGGGGACAGGAACAGCGCGTGGAGGAGAAGGTTCGTGATTCCTTCACATGAGTTTTGTGGAGTTCCACCTCCTGCCGTGAGCTCCCAAGCCGACGCCATTTCCTTCCACCTCCGGGAGCTCCAGAGGAGAAGGGTTTCACTCAGGAAGTCAGAGCGGCCGCGTTATTTATAGAAGAATTATTTGTTTGGATGTGAATAACCTCGGTGTTCGTTGGCAGCGAGTTGGAGGTCGGCTTCCCTGTCTGCTGCATTCCTGCACCTTTGCTGCCTGGGGAGACCCTCTTGGATCCCAGAGTGTTTTCCTGGGCTGGATCCCTTGGTCTCCATACCTCTGCCCATCCTGGGACACCCCTGCACCCTCTTGGGCTGTCTCCTCCGTGCTGGCTGTCCCACACCATCCCTGGTGATCCCTGGTAGTGGTGCATCAGCTGGCACACAGCTCAGAAATCCTCTTTAAAAGCATCTCCCACTTGTGTTTTGAGTATTTTGTCCCCCCAAAAAGTGGATAAACCAGCATTTTTCAGCACAAGCTTATGACAAAGACCCTGGCATATGTTTAGCTGCATCTTACTCATTTTACTGGTTTCCCCATTTCAGCTCTGAAGTGAAATCATCCCTGAGCCTTTCACTAATGGAAACTTGGTTTTGGTGCCAAGATAGAGGCAGCAGAACCTGAAACTATTTTTCCAAAGCGCTGGAAACATTGTACAGTTCCAGCTACCATAGGGGAGGCGGGATGGAAACAGTCACATCAGGTTGGTTACCTCTGATCCCAGTTTTCCAGAGATAAGGTTTGAGTCCCCTGCATCATTCTGCAACAAAACAAGCTTGATTGTGTCTTTGCTATAAGGATTTTTGTGTTTAAGCTGAAACATCTTATTTTGGCTGGCTGAAGGACCCTCAGAAGATGAATGGGTTTCTTCTGCACACTTCCCCGCACTCTTTTTCATTGTCAGAGCAATGTAAAGGTTCCCTGGAGTAACCTTCATTTTCCTTTTCTTTTTTCCTTTTAAAATCAGGAGAGAGGGCTCATTCTTCCTATTCAACTGAGAGTCCACGTGAAATAAAATCTCCCAGAGTGCAGTGTAGGGTTGGGTAATGTCATGTGTAACACTGACTTAAGCATCCCTTAACAGGCAGATCGAGAACAAAACATTTCTTTTTTGTCTTTTTTTTTTCTTAAAAGAGATGTGTGGTTTGTTTGTGGAGGGTTTGGAAAACCCTCTGGAGCTCCTTTGCATGTATATGCAATCCTCAGGCATACTTGTCTAACTGTCCTAGCTGCTCAGTTAAAGGTCAAACTCTTGGAGATTTCCCAGTGTATATCGTCTACTGCGATTATTTTTTCCATATTAAAAAAAAAAAACACCAAAATTTCTCAGTAATGT
Organism: Vireo altiloquus; assembly: GCA_013396875.1. NCBI lineage: Eukaryota > Metazoa > Chordata > Aves > Passeriformes > Vireonidae > Vireo > Vireo altiloquus. The sequence goes on along the minus strand of VZRF01010168.1, from coordinate 560,450 downwards.
TTAATTATTTTCCAGTTTGTTTAAGCTCTTGTGGAGAGTTCTATGTTTGCACTGGTGAGCCAGAGCAGTGTGTCCCACTGGAGCTGCCTCCAGCACTGGGGAAGGGCTTTTTTTTTTTTTTAAATTCCTTAAACATGATCTGAATCTCGAGTGCGACGGTCTGACGAGGGGAAATACTGCACCAGAACATTTACTTGTGGTTTTTGCTCTGCTCTCCCTCCCTTTCCCTGTGCGTGCCTGTGAGAGAGGGAGAGCTAGGGTTTGTGTGGAGGGAGGGGGAGGCACCAGCCAAAATTTTCCAGCGGGGAGCTGCTGAGGCTTGGCATGTCCAATGCGCCAGCTCCTTGCTGGGGTATTTAGAGGGAGGTGGAATAGCTCAAACCAGGGTAATTGGGGTTTCTCAACAGGAGCAGCTCTCTCTGCCTCTCTTTTTGTGGTTTTTCCTCTGACCCTCTCTCCCCCTGTCACCTCCAGCCGTTGTGGAACTTTCCTTGATCCCAAGTGGTTTTGTGTTCGGGTCAGATGAAGAGGAAAAGCGTTGTCACTGTGGGATGGGGAATGAGGTTCCTGTGGGGAAGGAGGGCACCAGCCCTGGGTGACCACCCCAAGGTGGATGGTACCATATGCAGTTTAGCTTGGGCAAGGTTAAAGGGAGGGCTGCTTATCTCATTACCCCAAAGATTAATTAGAGCAAGGAGCAGAAGTCAAAGGAATGAACTTTCTAGGACTGACTCATCCACTTTGCTCCTCTCTGGGAGGGCAGAGTGGGTGGGGATGTCCCCAGAGATGCTCCCAAAGCGTGACGGTGTCCTTGGACATGGAGCAGTGGCTTCACCCCAGCTGTTTGCCCAGTTTCCAGAGCTACGGGATCCAAAGTCAGGCTCATGACCCTTTGGCTCCAGCAAACTTTGAGGGGCACAGCAGCTATGCTGGGCCATGTTTGTGGTTGGAACTGATGATCTTAAAGGTCTTTTCCAATCTAAATAATCCTATGACTCTGTTGTACAGCCCTGGGAGAATCCAGGAAAGTCCCATTCTGCTTTGAGGCATCGGTTTGGGTTTGGTGTCCAAAGGGAGGCAGAGTTTGCTGGTGTGACCCTTTGGGTAGTGCAGGGCTGCAGATCTCCCCTTGGCAGTTCCCTGCCTGCTGCCTGGTCAGATTGGGCCATCTGCACCTAATTAGGGCAAGGTTTTCTTCCAAGAAGCTCGTTCTTGAATGAACGCTGTTGAAAGGTGTGTTCCTTATAGAAGTACTCATTACAGGTCCTCCCGGGCCATGCCCGGGAAGAGCCTCCAATAAGAGATACCCCATCACCCATCCAGTTATTTAATCTTTATTTCATTCACTCACCCACTGGGCTACCCCAGCTCTCCCAGCCCCCTTCCTTAAATACCAAAAGAATTAAAACGTCAGCTCTCCCCCCCCGCCCCCAGCCCGGTTTCCGTTGCTGTGCTTTGTGAGTGGATAGCAGTGATGTACCCACGAAGGAATGCCGGGAACCGCTGCCGTTCGGGATCTTCTCCCGGCCCACGGAAACTCCGCATTCTTGGGCCAGCTTGCGGCACGCCAGCGCATTCCTGCTCCATGAGGTGGAAGCAATACTGGTAGTGTGAGCTGTGATTTCTGCGGCTGGGGTGGGGAAGCGCTGCTTTAAAAAGCCTCTTAATTATATTCTTTCTCGGCAACGCATCAGCGCCGTTTTTAGCCCATTACGAACGCTGCGATTTCTCTCTTAAATCAGCCCATTTGCTGATTGACCCAGTTCTGCTTCTTTTACTTTTTTTGCCATTACAAAATGTTCTATTTTCAGGCACTTCACAGCCCTTGAAGAAGAAGGAGGGGGGGATAAGGAGCCCAGCCCTGTTTCATCCCCATCTCCTCGCTCGCCTGTGGATGGCGGCGTTTAGTTCTTCACCTGGAAGTGCAGATACAAAGCAAGTCCCTGCACAGCCTGGTTGTAGCTGCTGCTTTGGAGTTCTCCCTAATTCCCTGTGCCAGCAGGATGTGTCCTGAACCCTTCTGTTGCTGTCCTGCATCCGTCCCTTGCTGGCACCCAGGGTGACAACTGTGCCCTTGGCTCACTGGGAGCCAGAAGCAGAAGGGTGCAGCTCCCTCACCCACTGTGCAGGAAAAAAACAGGGAGCCTGGGATGGGGAGGAGATGTGGGGATGCTCACAGAGGCCATGAGGGACTGTGCAAAACCCTCCATCAAAGGAGAAGAGATGAATTGAATTTTCCACGTGGGTGTGGAGGTGACAGCAAGGTTTTCACCTCTCCTTGTGAATTTCTCTCCCAGCATCTTTTTTTGGCAAGCATTTGAATCAGCTGCCCAGGGCAGTGGTGGATTCCCAATCCCTGGAGGGATTTAAAAGCCCTGTGGATGTGGCACTTGGGGACATGGGTTAGTGGTGGACTTGGGCAATGCTGGGGGAATGATTCCACTCAATCTTAAAGGGCTTTTCCAACCTAAATGATTCTGTTAATCATCATGTCCCCAGCAGGGAAGAATGGGAGTGCTCTTCACTCCACATCTTTTAATAAATTCCCTTGCAGCAAACCCAGGCTTAGGAAAGATGTGGCTGCAGGTTAGGAGAGGACCAGCTGCTGGAGACACTAATCTGGATAGTGACAGACCTGCTGGGTTTGTGATCAATACAATGGGTGTTGTTTATCATAATTCCTCCCCTTATCCTTAGATCTGTGAGTCTGGGCCCTGCTGTGCACAGCATCGACTCACCCTCATTTAAATGCTGATGAACTTGAATGGAAAGTTGATTGGTCTGGTTTGAACATTAAGCAGCAGTTCCTTGGAGGAAGATGTAAGATGTGGCTTTTACTAAAGATGTTGGAAGTCCAGGTCTCTTCGGACAGGGATAACACAGTGAATAAAAGATGTGCTGCCTGGGGGATAAATCTGTGTTAGTCCTTGTCAGCAGATAATGCACCTGGGAGAAGTACTTGTGGCAGACTGTGTTTGGGGGAATGATTAAGGAAACTCAGTCATTTAATTTATCCAGGAGGACACAAGGAATTGATCCATCCATATATAAATACCAACGTGGGCGCTCTCAGTGGAGGGTGGTAGCTGGTTTTAGAAACTCACAGGGTTGGAAATGGATGCTGGAGACGTTCAGGCTGGAGATGGGGTTTGAGTTTTTTATCTTGTGCTGTGATTAACCTTTGCAGCAGCTTATGAGGGACTTGGTTGGACTCTGCATGGGGTTCAATTCAGGAATGTCAGCTTCCTGCAGGGTCCCTGGTGGAGATGCTGCAGGCTAGGGTGCAGAGTTCCCCAAATGTAAAATTCTCTTTCCTAATTCAATCAGTCGGAGTAAATGACCACAGTCCAGGCCCCTCCTGACCCTCACACTGATGAATCTGTGAATAGTCTCATAGTGGGGATTTTTGGTGGGCTTATTTTTCATATCTGTGTCTCTCCCCAGACCTGCCTGTTTCTTCCCTGTGCTCCAGCCTTGTCTCAGAATGCACATTCTGAAAATACCAATCCTTTTTCAGGGAGAAGACGGGATGTTCCAACCTCGTGGCAGGCCCTTAGGTTACCTGGCAGTGGCTGTGATCTCTCTTTACTTCTTCCCTGTGAACTTCCCTTTATGCAGTGCCTGCAGGGACCTTTCCTGGCTCTCTGAACTCAGCTATGCATGTTCCAGACAGGTTGCACTCTTTTCCCTCCCTGTGCTGCAACAAGCAGATCAATAACTGGGCTTTCAACAGAGGTTTTGATCCCTTCAGCCAGGGAAGGCACTCGCTCAGAGTAAAAGGTGTCACAGGAATCATCAAATCACAGAATTGTTTAGGTTGGAAAAACCCTCCGAGATCATTGAGTCCAACTGTTCCCTCAGCACTACCAAGGCCATCACTAAACCTTGTCCCCAAGTGCCACATCCACATGGCAGTGATACCCAAGGAGGCTGTCCCAATGCTGGTCCTGGAAGGAGCATGTCACCTGGTGCTGCTGGCACCACCACCATTCCCTAATCACATGGGATTGCCCCATGTGGATGATGGCTGGAGCCAAGCACGCAGACTCAACTCACAGGGTTAATCTTTCGAGGTTGCAGCCTTTGGGAGGTGTGAAAAGATAAAAACAAAGAAAATCCTGTCAGAACGGCTCCATCCATCCCCCCTTCCTGGGCTATTCCTGGCCTGCCGTGATACCAGAGTGTATTTTTAGAGCCATGGTCATGTGTTTGCTGTATCTGATGTGCTGCTGGCCCGCCTGGTCACAGGGGTGTGGGCTTCACTGACAGGTTCCTGTCCCTGGTCATGGATGGTTGGTGTAAAAAAAGCTAAAAACCAAAACCTTAAAGGGCTCTTGGCAACCTGTTAAGTTTTTAAATGGCCTGTGAAGACAGAAAAATCCCATTTGTAATAATGCATCCTGCAGTGATGTAGTGTAACCATACAGTGCAATACCTACAGTCTGTCTTGTAGATCTTCAGAACAATCTTTTCTTGCAAAACTAGTGTATTTATCCAAATACATACCTGTAGAATCATAGTTGAGGTTGGAAAAGACCTTTAAGATCATCAAGTCCATCTGCTGCCTTAGGCAACCAACACACTGTAAAATGCTCACCTTTAGGTCACAAGTTGTCAACTGTTTCCTGTGCTTATGTGGGTTTAGAAAACTGGAACAGCTCCTTCAGCTATTGAGAGGAATCTAAACTGTGCAACTTTCCCAGTTCAGAAAGAATCTCAGTACCCAAATTAGAATAGGCCAATTATCAAAATGGGTAACATTCTTAAATACTGTATGTGTGTATATATATATATATATATATACACACCCTGATTCCTTTCTTATTGAATACATTAAAGCACTGGGATGGACTCCCTGTTTTCTCCATGTAGAGTCTTACCTGCAGCTGCTCTCTTACCTGTGCACACGTGGAGATCTTTAGGGCCAGGGCAGTGAGATAGAATGAGCACGTCAATACAGTGGCTATAAACCAGAATAAATCTGCTCAGAGTGATGGAAAATCATTCACAAATTGCTGCCCTAGACAGGCTTCCCACATGCCAGACAGATAGACAGGAGTAGGACATTTGCTCAGGAATAAGAAATGGAGAGACAGCACCCCAACCTTTGAGTTCTAACTCCTCTAAATCACATTCATATTGACTTGTTGAAAATACGATGCAGGCGAAATCTGTTTCTCAAGAGTGACTTATGCTGGAGTTAAAAAACAGAAAGCAAATTTTGTCTGCCAGCCAAGGAAAACTTGGATTGGCTATTAAACCCAGGATTTTGTTGGCTAGCATTGTATCTGATTACATGAAAGTGTGGGAGCTAATGCTTTCTAAAGCTATTTTTCCAGCCTTTCAGATGCTCGGTCATATCACCTACTGTAGCTGTTGAGCAAGACTCTCCTCCCCAGCAGCCCTGCACCTTCAAGGCAAACCCTCGAGCCTCGGGAAGCTCAGGAAAAGCACTTTCTGTCCTACTTGTTTGTTTTTAAGTAAACATTGCTGTCTGTGTTGTTCTAGACAAAGGATCTTTAAAACAATTTCAGTGAACTGCAAAGGAGGGGGAGAAACTTGTTGACTGTAAACTTCCAACTGGCTTCAGCTGCCAGAGGTGAGAAAGTGTCCCAGCAGGTGTGAATTATTCTGGTTTTGTTGAACAATAGGGAGCTGGAGCGGGAGCCACAGTCAGCTCCAGCTCAGCTGAGGAGGATCTCTATGTGGAGTGGAGCTTGACTTCACCTTTGCAGAAGATCCATGGGAAGATGTATAGGGATTGTTTAGCTTGAAGAAGAGAAGGTTCCAGGGAGACCTTTGAGCCCCTTCAAGTGCCTAAAGAGGCTCCAAGAGAGCTGGAGAGGGACTTTAGATAAAGGCATGGGATGGCAGGGCAAGGGGCAACGGCTTCCCACTGCCAGAGGGCAGGGATAGATGGAATATGGGGAAGGAATTCCTGGCTGTGAGGGTGGAGAGGCCCTGGCACAGGATGCCCAGAGAAGCTGTAGCTGCCCCATCCCTGGAGGTGTTCAAGACCAGGTTGGATGAGGCTTGGAGAAACCTGGGATAGTGGAAGGTGTCCGTGCCCAAAGCAGGAGTTGGAATGGGATGATCTTTAATGTCCTTTCAATCCAAACCCTTCTGTGATTCCGTGACACATCCCTCCCTTGCTTTGTAGGGGCAGCATCAGTTGATGTGTGCAGGACCCTCAAGAAGAACAAGTGATGCAGTTGTGCCTTGATCTGGTTGACTTTGGATTTTCTGAATGATTGTTTTTGTGTTTATGTTGTTTATAGAGTTACTGAAAATACCTCCTATATAGATCCCTGGGAAGAGCATTGATGTGACTTCTCTGTCTTTCTCCACTGGTGGTGTTGGGCCTGTTTGGACACATTTGTCTTCTCTGCTCTTAAACTCTTCATGTGAAAAAGATTGTCCTGCCTCCTTGGTCCAGTGTTTGGTGCCCTTAACTTCAAACAAATTTTCCCTGATGTATAAAACTTACAATCCTTCCACCACTCTGCCCTGAGCCCTCCTTATTTTCTGGAAGCCAACCTGTCATTGCAAGAGAAGGGAAAGTCCCTGGGAGCTGTGGTTTCTGCAGGACAGCTGGGGCTGTGGGTGGGAGAGTGAGGGGGCTGCACTTCTCTGCCTGAACAGGAAATAATTCTGTGGGAGCTCTGAATTTCACTCCCATAGTGAAATAGTTGCCGTTCTGTCCTGTGTGACAACACACTTGGCAACAGGGAGGTATGGGCCGAAGCAAAGGTTTTGTTTTGCTGTAGTTTTGCAGTGAGGATGATGAAGATCTGTGACACACTTTGTGTCACCAGTGTGGCTGAGATGGTGATAGCTGGGGAGGATTAGCAAAGTTTGGGTTGATACTGTGAACATGCTGTTTATTTTGGGAAATTCAGCAACAATTAAATGAAATGTTGGATTATCCAGTTTATCCCCTGGGCTAGGATTTGTTGATGGAATACAGGTTTCATCAAGGAGATGCTACAGGCAAAACCTGAGATCAAAAGCAAGTTCCTGAATGCTTGTCGCTGAGGATCTGTGTTTTCATACAGTGACTGAGGTATTTGCTGCCTTCTTCCCTGCCTGTCCTCTGCCAGCACTGAAGGTTTTCTTGAGCTCTGAACATGCAGGTGATGTGATTCTCTGAGATGGAGTGGGGTTGGTGGTGGGTTTCTTTTGGTGTGATGTGTGTGGCCACTGTCTCACCGGAGTCTGGTTCTGGGCAATACAAGGCAGCATTACCCAGCTCCAGGTCTCCAGAGCCCTGTGATCAGGATGGGGTCTGTGTGTTCTGCACTCAGAGTGGAACACTGACCTGGTGGGCTTGGTTTGGACATTGCTGAAAAAGTGGTCAATCAAATGGGTGCTGTCTCCCCACATCAGCTCAAAGGGCACAGCGCTGTCATTAAATATATGATTTTTAGGGTGTACAGAATTGAGGCTCTGATTCAAACATGCAGCAAGGTTGACTTTCCTGCTGATGGCTCTTGGGTGAGGTCTTGGTGCCTGTTGGTGTTGAAGTTTCATGTTGCCCACAGCTTTGATCCCTGTAGCTGGCTGCAATCACCTCCCCAGAGCTTGGGAGTTTTGCTTTCCCCACAAAGGTGCCCAGGGCATGACAGTAGCCACAAAGCTGTGAAACAGGCCAGGAAGAAATGACAAACACGTCCTTACTCAGCATCACACGTTGGCTGATCAGATGCTACTGCTCGTGTCAGCAGCCTCAGCTTCTCATAGAACTTTGGGGAAATTGGCCTGGCAAGATACCCAGAGAGTCCCCAGCATCAGACTGTGCCAGAGGTCAGACATTGGGATAGGCTGCCCAGGAAAGTGGTGGAATCAACACCCCTGGAAGGATTTAAAAGATGTGTGGATATGGCACTTGAGGACAGGGTTTAATGGTGGCCTTGTCAGCGCTGGGTTAATGGCTGGACTGAGTCTTAAAGGATCTTTTCAAACCTAAATGATCCTTTAGGAGGGGGCTGAAAGATAAACCCCAGTGTGAAGGGCTGGGATACTTCTGGGGAGAAACAGCACAGACAAGTCACAGCCCCATTCACCTGGATAATCCCAGAGGAGTTAAACTGCCCTGTTCAGGAGAAGGAGGTGGGTCTGGGTCTCCTCATCCCACCTGGATCAGCCCACTGTGGAGGACACTGCTATGGGAAAGGCACTGCAAAAGTGCTCTGATGTTACCAATGAATAATGCAGGAATGCTGAGCAGGCAGTACATGTATGGGAAGGATTTGGAAAGATGTTTTATCTTTAGAAGCAAGGACACTTCATTAATCTCCCTGAATAATGCCAAGCCATAAATTGTATTGGTAATGGACATATCTGCGTAATGAAAAGTAGCTTCACTTGGTCTTTACATGAAAAGAGGTTGGAAGCAGCTGTGGTTTCAGGCAGTTCCATCACGTTAGAAATTGTGTGCTGAGAGTCAGGGATGGAAGGACCCAGCTGTGTCCAGAGCCCACCTTTGTGTCCTGTCATGTCATGGCTTGTGTCTCTTCCACAGCATCATGGAAAAAGAAAATCAAACCAAAAAAAAGGTTAAGAAAATGGCTGAGACATGCAGGGAGCTTGCCTTGCTTCCAGCATCTGAAAATACTAAAACCAGCAGCCCATGAAGTTCAGACCGCAACAGAATTTAGAGGCTGTGGTACAAGTATCCAGGAAACTGGGTTTGTATGGTAAGGCCACAGATCTGTAACCCAGTAATCCCTGACACTGGGAGAGCTGGGAGTGGGTTTGCACTGCAGTGCACTGAAGTTGTTTGGCCAGGCTGGGGAAACCAACTTTTTATTTTAGGAGCTGGGGGAAGAAAAACCTCCTTGAATGCAAACTTTGCACAGGAGCAAAGCAGCTGCTGGGACTTATGATTTAACAGATTTACCCAGAAAGTGCTTCAAACAAAGTAAAAGTAGAAGTGTTTTCAGAGGTTGTTTTGTTGTCATCCAACATTTGAGTGTTGTTTTCCTCTCTCAAATCCCAAACCACCCGAGTTCCTTTGTTACTTTTTCATTCCTCACTTTGGGTAGGTGGTTTTTGGTCCATGTCTGGAAGGGGTGAGTTGCTGGATGGGGCTGATAAGCACCCATGTTAACCTGGGCAGGGAGGCTGCTTCCCAATCCCATCAGCAGTGAAGCACCAGTGGTGGGGTGGCACTGTGGCCAGCAATCCATGGGACTTCCTGGATGTCACCCACCTGGAGGCAGATCTGAGTCACGTGGAGATGATTCTCCACTGTCTCGTTCCTTGCACCTAGTGATAGTTGGGCTGGTTGGGGGTGGGGGAATGGTTTTTTAAACCCAGCTCTGATTTGTTTGGTGTAGTAGAAAATCATTGGGATACGGAGCAGTGGGAGATGTTAACCTCAGTGTCAAGAAGGACAGCAGGGCTGGAAAAGCTCTGACTTTGCCACTCTTCCACTGACAAGGTGTCCTGCCACACCCCCTAAAGGTGCAGGAAGCTTTAAACTCCTGTCAAAATTACTTGAAAGAGAGGAAAGGCCAGGCTGAAGATCAAGGGAATGCTGGCAGTCTCCAGGCTTGCAGCTCCAAGGCTTTTGCAGTGGGATCTGTCCATCCCTGTCAGCCCTGCAAGGAGGAATCCTCACTGCTTTGTGCTGAGCTCTTGGTGTGATGGAGGAGAAAAGACATTTGGAAGTCATGCAGGGAATGAAAGTCCTCTGGGATCCTGGGAGAAAATAAATTCTGTTCTATTCTATTCTACTCTACTCTACTCTACTCTACTCTACTCCCCTCCACTCTACCTTGTGTTCAGCATGCTGATCCCATCCAGGTTGGTGTCAGGGACATGAGCAGGCACTGTGTGACACAGAGGTGCAGGACAGGGACAGCAGGTAGTGCCAGCACTGTGGTTCAGGCAGCTCCCTGGCAGCTGCATCCCAGGGAGAGCAGCGAGACACTTCTCCCAGCCTTTGTGCCTCTGCCCTGGGAGCCGATCAGGTTTCACCCCAAAATAACTTCCTTCTGCAAACAGTGGTGGCCGTTTTAAGGTCTGAAAGCTGAGCACGGCCTCCAATTGGTTGCTTTATCAAGCCAGGAATTTACTGCATCTCTGTTCTCTCCCCCAAAATCTGTTTTCCAGTTTTTCCCAGGGGTATGTGGTGTGAGTGGGAAGCCATGGCTTCTCATCCCCTTCCCCAGCTCCTCCCTGTGCTGCTATGAGCTGGTCCTGCTGAAGCTGGGGTGCTTTCATGCTCTGAACCAATTCTCAGCATCTCATGGAGAAGCATCTCTGGGAATAACACTTGCTCCTGGTGCATTTCCATACAAACCCCTCTGTTTATTTTGCAGCTCTCCTTGTCGCACTGCTTCACACTGGGAGTTGCAGTTTGTTGTCCCCTGTCCATATGCGCATATTCCAGAGTGGCAAAGGGGCTGTGGAAAATGGCAGGGCAGGGAATTTGTTCCTGGTGCCCAATTTTCTGCCTTTAACAAGTCCTTTGCTGTGTTGCTGCTTGTAGAGTGGCCCAGAGGAGGAGCAGAGGCTTTGCAGGGATTACCCGTGTGAGTGCCTGTCTTTAACAGATTGCCAGAGAGCTGCAGCCTCTGGTTTCCCTCTGCTTAAGACATTTCCCTTCCTAATACCAGGAAAAGACACAGTGAGAAGGTAGAGGAGGCAGAGAATAACTCAGAGTTGTGTAAAACCCAAAATCCTGAATTTTTCCTTCACACCACACAAAGAGTTGGAAACCTGGAATGCCTGAGCAGTTGCTGGAATCCTTTTGAGCTGCGAGCTTCACTTTTCCTGTGGTGAGCTNCAACAGAATTTAGAGGCTGTGGTACAAGTATCCAGGAAACTGGGTTTGTATGGTAAGGCCACAGATCTGTAACCCAGTAATCCCTGACACTGGGAGAGCTGGGAGTGGGTTTGCACTGCAATGTCGTGAAGTTGTTTGGCCAGGCTGGGGAAACCAACTTTTTATTTTAGGAGCTGGGGGAAGAAAAACCTCCTTGAATGCAAACTTTGCACAGGAGCAAAGCAGCTGCTGGGACTTATGATTTAACAGATTTACCCAGAAAGTGCTTCAAACAAAGTAAAAGTAGAAGTGTTTTCAGAGGTTGTTTTGTTTTCATCCAACATCTCAAATCCCAAACCACCCAAGTTCCTTTGTTACTTTTTCATTCCTCACTTTGGGTAGGTGGTTTTTGGTCCATGTCTGGAAGGGGTGAGTTGCTGGATGGGGCTGATGAGCACCCATGTTAACCTGGGCAGGGAGGCTGCTTCCCAGTCTCATCAGCAGTGAAGCACCACTGGTGGGTGACACTGTGGCCAGCAATCCATGGGACTTCCTGGATGTCACCCACCTGGAGGCAGATCTGAGTCACGTGGAGATGATTCTCCACTGTCTCGTTCCTTGCACCTAGTGATAGTTGGGCTGGTTGGGGGTGGGGGAATGGTTTTTTAAACCCAGCTCTGATTTGTTTGGTGTAGTAGAAAATCATTGGGATACGGAGCAGTGGGAGATGTTAACCTCAGTGTCAAGAAGGACAGCAGGGCTGGAAAAGCTCTGACTTTGCCACTCTTCCACTGACAAGGTGTCCTGCCACACCCCCTAAAGGTGCAGGAAGCTTTAAACTCCTGTCAAAATTACTTGAAAGAGAGGAAAGGCCAGGCTGAGGATCAAGGGAATGCTGGCAGTCTCCAGGCTTGCAGCTCCAAGGCTTTTGCAGTGGGATCTGTCCATCCCTGTCAGCCCTGCAAGGAGGAATCCTCACTGCTTTGTGCTGAGCTCTTGGTGTGATGGAGGAGAAAAGACATTTGGAAGTCATGCAGGGAATGAAAGTCCTCTGGGATCCTGGGAGAAAATAAATTCTATTCTATTCTACTCTACTCTACTCCCCTCCACTCTACCTTGCGTTCAGCATGCTGATCCCATCTAGGTTGGTGTCAGCAACACGAGCAGGTACTGTGTGACATGGAGGTGCAGGACAGGGACAGCAGGTAGTGCCAGCACTGTGGTTCAGGCAGCTCCCTGGCAGCTGCATCCCAGGGAGAGCAGCGAGACACTTCTCCCAGCCTTTGTGCCTCTGCCCTGGGAGCCGATCAGGTTTCACCCCAAAATAACTTCCTTCTGCAAACAGTGGTGGCCGTTTTAAGGTCTGAAAGCTGAGCACGGCCTCCAATTGGTTGCTTTATCAAGCCAGGAATTTACTGCATCTCTGTTCTCTCCCCCAAAATCTGTTTTCCAGTTTTTCCCAGGGGTATGTGGTGTGAGTGGGAAGCCATGGCTTCTCATCCCCTTCCCCAGCTCCTCCCTGTGCTGCAATGAGCTGGTCCTGCTGAAGCTGGGGTGCTTTCATGCTCTGAACCAATTCTCAGCATCTGATGGAGAAGCATCTCTGAGAATAACACTTGCTCCTGGTGCGTTTCCATACAAACCCCTCAGTGTTTACTTTGCAGCTCTCCTTGTCACACTGCTTCACACTGGGAGTTGCAGTTTGTTGTCCCCTGTCCATATGCGCATATTCCAGAGTGGCAAAGGGGCTGTGGAAAATGGCAGGGCAGGGAATTTGTTCCTGGTGCCCAATTTTCTGCCTTTAACAAGTCCTTTGCTGTGTTGCTGCTTGTAGAGTGGCCCAGAGGAGGAGCAGAGGCTTTGCAGGGATTACCCGTGTGAGTGCCTGTCTTTAACAGATTGCCAGAGAGCTGCAGCCTCTGGTTTCCCTCTGCTTAAGACATTTCCCTTCCTAATACCAGGAAAAGACACAGTGAGAAGGTAGAGGAGGCAGAGAATAACTCAGAGTTGTGTAAAACCCAAAATCCTGAATTTTTCCTTCACACCACACAAAGAGTTGGAAACCTGGAATGCCTGAGCAGTTGCTGGAATCCTTTTGAGCTGCGAGCTTCACTTTTCCTGTGGTGAGCTGGGATGTAAACCTCCCCCTGCCGTGGAGGTTGCAGATGTAGTGCTGAGTGGGATGATGCTGTTGCTGTATCATGACATAGTAAAGCTTTTCCCAGGCTCTTCTGTGCTGGGTGGGTGCAGTTTGCACCTCTCCAGACAGGGTCTGAATTGCTGGAGGTATTCAGCAATCAGGTCTTTCTGCAGGGTTTGCCTGCAGCAGAGCCCAGCTGCATGGAATTGCATGAGGATTGGAATGGAATTAAATAGAATAGAAAAGAACAGGACAGCTCATTTCAGTTAGGACAAGGAGTGATGGCTTTAAAGTAAAAGAGGTTTGGATTAGATATTAGGAACAATTTCTTCATAATGAGGGTGCTGGGGCCCTGGCACAGGGTACGCAGAGAAGCTCTGTCTGCCCCATCCCTGGAAGTGTCCAAGGCCAGGTAGGACGGGGCTTGGAACAACCTGGGATAGTGGAAGGTGTCCCTGCCCAACACAAGGGGTTGGAACAAGATGGTCTTTAATGTCCCTTCCAATCCAAACCAGTCTGTGAATCTGTGATTTCTTTACCAGGTCGGTGGTGAAAATCTGGGGCAGGCTTCCCAGAGAGGTGACTGATGTCCCAAACCTGTCAGTGTTAAAAGGCATTTGGACAACACCTTTAACAATATTCTTTAAATTTTGGTCATCCCTGAATGGATCAGGCTGTTGGACCCCAGCCAGAGTTGTGTATCTCTCCGAATTGACTGGATTTCTGCACATTTATTGCTGTGTTGCTGTTGACTGGCTCAGAGCCACTTGAGGCTCCAATTAGCTGGAATCAGTAGCCTGGAGGGTAAGAGAGGGGTCGTCAGCTTCCAGAAATCCTGTCACTCCTCCTGTTTATCTCTTCTGAGTAGTGGAGGTTGAATCCTTCTGTGTGAGTAACTGCAGTGTGTTGCTTCTCTTCAGAGGAAAACAAGATGCAGGGGAGGGAATTTTCTTCTGCAGGGAGGTCTGTTCATTTTTTTGGTAGTTTCTTCCCAAATATTATGGAATTTGGTCGAGAAAATGAAATCTCAAATTCTCCTTGTGGCTTTTTTGATAGCTGAAAATGGACATTTTAGCCACATGAGGAGAGGAGGAGGATTTTGGTTTGCATTAGTGGGGAAAGCTTTTTGTGTTTCAGGCACTAAGAACTGTCAAACTCATCATTGCTCAGAGCTGGGACAGGAGCTGGGCTCCTCAGCATAATTTTGGTGCCTTTGATGGGCATCAGCAGTTACTGGAGAGGAACCAGGCATGGCCAAACCACCCAGCCAGGCAGTGAGAAAGTATAATTGCCAGGACTGGTGTTCTTTGTCCTTTAAGTTCAGTGTCCACGTCGACCCATGTCATGTGTTCTCGGTGGAAAGGGATCATGGAAACCTTCCCAGTGAAAAAGCTGGGACTGGGACACATCGTTTTAGATCCCCCCTGCCCCCCCCAAACAAATCCTTGCAGCTCCTGGGATGTTTTTGTGAATAACAACTGGGCGAACAGCAGTTTTATTCTGAAGGAACAACGTAGCTCTTTGTTTTGAGGTCCTGCAGTGCTTCGTGGGTATATGAGAAACAATGTGAGGCTGGTTATAAAGGAAGGACAAGCCAGCTGCTGCAGGCAGCACTGAAACACAGTGGATTCCACAGGGAAAGGTGAGTTATCCAGGGAAAGGTGTGCTTTAACCCAGTGTTTCTGCCTTATGAGTGCTTGTACAGCTGGGAAAGACACAGGGAGTCTTTTGAGTGTTGCTGCTCTGCTACAAACTGGGGAGAGTCAGCTCTTTGTGTCACTTTTTTTGTGGGGGTTTCCTAAAAAAGAGGAGTTTCACTTTGCTTTGAACATCTCTGTTGCAGACGCACAGATTTTCCCGTCCTCCCTGACTCAGCCCCAGCTCTCCCCTCCCTCCTCTTTGACGTTGCCACTTCAGGGCAGGATCAAAGCGGGTGAAATTAGAAAGTCTCCTCCTCGAAGTGACTCATCACTGGCTTTGGTCAAGTGCTTTGCTCTGGGTGATGTGAGCAGCAGAAAGGGGAGGGGAGGGATGTCTGCATCCCCTGATTCCTCCTGGGAATTCACCCCAGCGTGGGGGTGAAGCTGCTTGTCCTCACTTCACAGCCCAGCTAGTATAGTTTTCTGTTCATCCTGCCTTAAAGCCAAAGCAAAATGGGTCAGTTTTTACCCAGGCAGGAAATCTTGTCAAATCTGAGATCTGATCAGATCCATTAAGTTACTTTTTCTTTCATTTACTGCTGAGAATTTGAAGCAATGAGCAACCAGGTGTTTCCCCAGGCTCCCACAGGGCAGAGAGTTGAGGCTGGCCAAAGCCAGGGCTTGATTTTAACACCTGAAGCATTGCACAGAAATTTTCTTCTTTGAAGTCCTGGGTATGTTTTCCCTCTGAGGGGCTTGGCAGCATAACAGGTTCTTGCTCTTCAGCCTGTGGGGTGCATGCAGCAAGGGCTGCTCCCCTGTACAGATGTTATCTAGTATCTAACACTGATTTCCAGCAATAGGCTCCATGTTCTGTAGCTCCTGGAGGGTTATAACAGAGCTGAGAACTGGCTCAAATCTCAGACCAACCACAGCCTCCCTCATCTTCAAAAAACAATAATTTTGGTAAAGTTACACAAGCTTTGCACAACCTGGATTTGTACAAAGAAACCAATTGGTCCCGGGAGGGGTTACCTGTAACCATTCTTCCCACTCATGTCAGATGCTTGTGAAAATGTTAAAAAGAAAGAAAATCAGTGATTTTTGTGGCTGGTAGATGCACAAATTCAGCCTGTTAGCTCACCCTGCCAGCGTCCTCCCAAGCAGTCTGGGATGCCTTTGGCTGGGACATGGAGGAGGACACACATTTATCCCCAGACATGGATCCAACATCTGTCCCAAAGGTGGCTGAGCCCCTGGCATGGTGGGGCTGCCCATGGCCTTGCTGTGATCGCAGGGCTTATCCATGTGCAGCTTTGGCTGGCACCCATATGGTCACCCCAGCCAGGAGCATTTTTTGCAGCATTTTTATGCAGTACTTTGCTAATTACTGTTTTCCATAATTGTGACAGTGACTTTCATTCACAGCACTTAGATGTGTATAAAAGCAAAACTTCCCTCAAAACTGCCTTTTTCTCCAGGCATCGCTTAATATGTGGAAATTACACTATTGGCTGGTGTGGTTCCAGCATTTATTTTTATTTTGACCATTTCCATGTCTTCTGTGGGAAAGGAAGCAACGGTAGCAGTCCTCAGCATCCAAAGATAGGAACCACTTTGTTTTAGCTTTACTTTGGTCACGTTGAATTTTGCTGAGCACGTCTTGGCCGAGCTCCAGGACGCCTGGACCAGGCCCACCATATTCAGAGAGAAGTGAATAATTACTACTTTGTGGTGGCAACATGGGCAGGAAGAAAAAAAGTGTTTGCAAAGTGCTTTGAAGATAATGACACCCCCAATTTGACGAGTGACAGCGGCGCAGAACATCCTCTAGATAGCTCGTTAATGCCCGCTGATTAGAGGACCAGACAAGGAACACTGTTCCCAACAGTGCCTGGTTTGGACTTCCTTTAAGGAGGGAGTGGTGAAAGGGAGGGCTCAGCCAAAAATAAACGAGCATCTCAAAGGCAGATGGTCCTATTCACAGACCTAAAATTACACCAGCGGAGGGCCAGGCAGGATGAAAGGAATTAGCATCTGGTGGCGAAGGGAGGGCAGTGTCACTGAGGGTGGGTGACCAGATGGCCTGGGTGCAGTCGGATGTCCTCCTGCAGGCAGTTGCAGCCTTTCCCCACTTGCAGACCTCAATATATTATTTTTATAGTTTGTTGGTTTGTTTTTTTTTTTCCCGGGGAGGTGCAGATTCCTCCAGAGCAAATGTAGGCTCACTGGCAGGAGGCTCAAGTCTCCCAGTTCCCTTTTATGGACCTGTTCACACCCTGCTCCTGCAGCCACTGCAGGCCAGAGTGAGCAAGTGCTGAGAAGCTTTCAGCTCAGGCTGTAATCCTCCAAAAGCACAGCACTGGGGATAAACCCAGGGACAGGCACATCCAACCTGAAGAGGAGGAAGTCCAGAAAGGTTCAAGCCCCCAATTTCCTAATAAATGCAAAGCTGGTCACCTAATTTCTCCTTGTGAGATAGGATTCAGTTCCTAGCTGAAGTGAGGTGCAATGAGCCACTGGTTGTGGCCACTCCAGGTGCTTGGGGTACTGTGCTGCATCCTGGGCAGATCATAGAATCACAGACCAGTTTGGGTTGAAAGGGACCTTAAAGCTCAGCCAGTTCCAGTCCTGCCGTGGACAGAGACACTTTCCACTATCCCAAGCTGCTTCAAACCCTGTCCAACCTGGCCTTGGACACTTCCAGAGATGAGGCAGTCACAATTTCTCTGGGCAACCTGTGCCAGGGTCTCTACACCCTCACAGGGAACAATTCCTTCCTGATATCCAGTTTGACCCTGCCCTTTGGCAGTGGGAAGCCATTCCCTGTGTCCTATCCCTCCGTCCCTTGTCCCAGGTCCCTCTCCAGCTCTCTTGGAGCCCCTTTAGGCCCTGCAAGGGGCTCTAAGCTCTCCCTGGAGCCTTCTCTTCTCCAGGTGAGCACCCCCAGCTCTCCCAGCCTGGCTCCAGAGCAGAGGGGCTCCATCCCTCAGAGCATCTCCATGGCCTCCTCTGGACTCATTTCAGCAGCTTCATGTCCTTCCTATGTTAGGGGTCCCAGAGCTGGATGCCAGACTCCAGGTGGGGTCTCCCCAGAACAGATCAGAGGGATGATGCTCGCCAGGTGATCCCCAGAGCAGCACTTCGGAGGGTGCAGAGGTGCCAACCTCTTGTTTTCAGCTTTGTTTTCCCTTCTTAGGTGGAGCACCAAAAGCCTTTTGAGAACCATGCTGTGACTCCCAATCCAGGTTAAAATGACCTTTTTTAGTTTATTCTTCCCCCTCACATTGTTATTTTTGGCTTGAAGATGGGCAGTGACCTGGTACGTGGCACAGCCCTATGGAAGGGTTGTGTAGAAGGGGTAGGATGCAGAGCCTGGTGCTCATGCTGGCACAAGGGGAACCCCTGGCATCCCATTCCCTGCGTGTCACTCCAAGTGCATTCCTGTAACGTGACTTCAGACAGTATTTGAAAACTCATAAGGTTTAAAGCACTGTTGAAATGCAAGAGCAAACCTGAGAACTGAGATTTAAATCCCTCCCCGCGTATACTTTGGGGGATTTGGGGAGGGACTGGATTTGCTCCAAGGTTTCTCAATGTTAATTCTCCAATATCTCCGACCGTTCTGCAAAGACCAGGACAGAAATCTCTGGAAGAAGCCGCTGGCTGTGGCGG
This sequence comes from Vireo altiloquus, assembly GCA_013396875.1. Taxonomy (NCBI): domain Eukaryota; kingdom Metazoa; phylum Chordata; class Aves; order Passeriformes; family Vireonidae; genus Vireo; species Vireo altiloquus. The sequence goes on along the minus strand of VZRF01010168.1, from coordinate 542,224 downwards.
GGTTTGCCTTGCTACGTAGCCACATTATTTATTTTTTATTTTACTTTTGAGCTGGTATTCCAGGAAAGCCCATTAAAAGCTGGCAGCTGGCTGCTGGGGAGCAGCTTGCCGGAGCCGAGCGCCGACGTGTGATGCCGGAGGAGCCGCTGAGGGTTGGGGATGACTGATGGTGCGAGGTGTCGGTGGAAAGGAGGGGAAAAGGAGGATGTTCTCACTCCACTGAACTTCCTTCCTTTGTGTTTCCTATTAAGCCGAGGGAACCGCGCTGATGCGGCCACTTTTGCAGCCTTCCAAGCTCCCATTTAATTGTGGATGATTTCATCCCGGCCTTTTTTATGCTGAAGCCAGTGGCCTGCGTCATGCAGCAGTGAATTTAGGCAGATTTTATTTGCATGTGAGTCACTGAGCTTTTCCAGCGGAATGTCACCAACTTGGAATTTTTGTCTGATTTTGTTGTTGTTTTTGTCTCTTGGTGTTTTTCCATCGGTCTTTTTTCCCTGCCCTTTGCTGCCGGCACCCCCTCGTCCCTCTGCAACCTCCCCCCAGAAAAAAATAGGAAAAGACTACATGGGAGTTTGGGTTGGCAGTGCAAAAGGATGGGATTAGGAATGTTCAGGGAGAGGGGGGGAAAAAGGATGCTTTATGTCGCTGGGAGGGAAGGACCAGAGCCAAGTCAAATTGAGGGCTCTAATTTGGGAGCGGTGTTATTACAGGTCAGAGGGAGTCAGTTACTGGCTAAATTGGGAGAGCTGTCACATGCCAGGGCTGGAAATGCTGCTCACATGGCTGGGGCACACAGGCTCCTGGGCAACTCAGTTTGATTTTGTTGACAACGCTTTAAAAAAATAAAAAAACCTTGTTTATTTTCCCTCCAATATAGGCTCCGTAGCAGCGTCCCTCTGCCTCTGCTGCCGGCTCATCCCGGCCCTCGCTGCCCTTTGCACAGAGAAGTTTATAAATAGAGCAACTTCTCCATTATGTGCAGCTTCAGTCTCTTTATTTTTATACTGGAATCTGTTCAATGATTAACAGTTTAAACCATGTGCTGTATATCAATACCTTGCATACCCTTCATAACTTATTTTTAGTATTATTTTTCCCCCTTCTAAATCCTTTATCCATTTTAGGCAACACCGTTATGACATTCAGATAATTTTTTATACATTTATTTTAGCTTTTGAAGCAACTTATCTGCATTTCAATTAAGCTTTTGGTAAAAGGCTTTTTGCAATTGAAATTAAGAAGTCAGAGGAGTATTTCCTCCATGCCTGTGGTTGTGCCTGTAGTCTCCTCACTGGAAGTCAGGAAGATTCGGGTATTTTTATGGATTAGGCTCAAAGAAGATACAGAAATCGCATGTTTTATTTCTTTGGCTTCCTGCATCCTAGGAAATTCCATTGAAAATCTGGATTTGAGGGCGTGTGGAGGCATGTGAGCAATATAACCCTGGTGTAAGTGAAAGCAGGCAGTGAACTCATTTCCCACCTGTACCCCAGGTCCCAGAAGCGGCACAACCAGCAGCGTTTTCCCAGCAGCTGAGCTCATGGGCTCCGGGGAGTGATGGGACTTCTGGAAGCAATCTGCAGCCCCTGTTTAATTATGCTTTTAATCCTTGCTGACCCATCCCGTTGCCCTGGGCCGGGCTCTGCGGGCCGGCTGAGCTCAGCTGGCTTTGCACAGCAGCCAACAAAAGCCACTTGACCCAGGATCTCGTCGGGATATCTTTGTCCATCAGACCTGGCACGGCTGCCCTGATATTCCTGTCTCCTCGTTGCATGCACAAGGGCTGATGGATTCCCCTCTGCTGTCCACGAGGGACATTGTTTCGGTGTCATTTCTGCCATGAGAGCCTTCTCCACCCTCTTATGGATGGTGCTCCTGCTTTCTCCTGCTCTCCTGCCCCAGTGGGCAGAGGTGGAGCAACACCTCACCTGACAGTGTGCACAGCATTGATGGGGCTTTTGTAACTTTGCATGCTCTTTGTGGTCAGGTGGGACCCTGGCACTATTTTCCTGCACTTCCCAAAGTCCATCCTCCCCATCTGAGGTTTGGCAGGATGCCCATGATGCCCAGAAGCTTGGGTCCTCCAGTGAGTAAAGGGAAACTGGCACTGAGCATCCTTGTCCAGTGTCAGGTTGGCTTCACTCTTTGGGACAACTCTCATAGCAGGTTGGTTGTTTTGTCTGCCAAGCATCTGTCCTCATCCTGACCTTGGGGTGAGAAGCAGGATGTGGCACCTCATCCTTGTGGATACCCCCCTGGCTCCGAGCTCTCATTTCTGATGCCGAACAGTTTCCCACATTTCTCTGTCCGAGCGCTGAGCACTTGTTGGATTTTCACTCTTGTTTCCCACCCGTTGGCACTGCTGCCATCAATGCCATCACTCCACGCTGGCTGGACTGTGGCTTGTGAAATCAGTGAAGCAAATTCCTCTTTCCCAAGGTGTTCTCTGTGCCAGTGCTGACCATGTTGTGTTGAGAAGCTCAAATACCATCATTCATGTGGTGTAGATTCCCTTGGCACCCGTGGGGCTTTTGATAAGGTTTCCCAGCGTGTCATCTTTGCTCTGAGTCAGTGAAATGCTCTCAGCATTGGAAATCTCTGCACTAAATTAAAGTCCTGTTGCTAGGGAGTGTTGTGATAATACAGGGTATCATGCTCTGTAGCAAAAGTGTGCAACGGTGCAGCCTAGAAAACAAATCCATAAAACCTCCCGTTGGATGCACAGTGTGAAAATCGAGTGTACTTCGGCTCAGTATTAAATATGTCATGGAAAAAGGCTCCCGCTCCTCCTGAATTTCCTGAAAGTCTGCTTTGGGCTGAAAACTGTAGTGGCTGGAGCCAATTTAGAGAAGGAAAAATCCCTGCTCTTGTTGCTGTCTGCAGAAGCTCCTTAATGATCGTGCCGTGCAATTCTCCAGTGCTAAAAATACATCACTTCTGGGTTTGTACAAACAACCTCCTAATGACTGGAGCTCTGGCAAGCTCAGGAGGTAGAGGGGGGAAATAGTGGCGAAAATATGAAAATCTTACTCATTTTTACTCACAGTGGAGCTGGGCTCTTCTGTCCTTGTGGATTGCAGTGGGAGTTAAGGGATGTTTTGGGGAGAGATACTCCAGTTTGTTCTGCATCTGACCCAAATAATGGGCATTCTGCTCCCATTTTGAGTTTACAAGCTAGGTGGAGGGTGCTGAGCTCCCTGCCCTGCTGCTCTGTCTGCTGGTGGGGTTTCATCAGCCTGTTTGGGGTGACAGGATGGGAGGATCTGATTGAGGGTTGTCCTTGAGCCTGGCTTCAGTGCCGAAATTCCCAACTCCCGCTAACACTTGATGGGGCTGCTGCTGCTTTGGGGAGCATAATGGAGAGGGGAGCTGCCTGTGATAAACAGCTGAATGAGCTGCCTTTAAAAGGGCAACCAGTCGAGTAGGGCTCATGTCTTATCTCACACAGGAGTTTTGGAGAGAGGAGGAGGGGGTTGTTTGCTTTTTACTTCCCCATAACTTTCATGTCCTACAGTTACCTGCTCCTTGCCTGACATCCCAGGAAGAATTGCAAGAAATTTTTGAAAGAGTTGCCTAGAGAAGGTGTGGCTGCCCCATCCTTGAAGTATTTAAGGCCAGGTTGGATGAGTCTTGGAGCAGCCTGGTCTAGTGGAAGGTGTCCCTACCCATGGCAGGGGGGTTGGAACTAGGTGGTCTTGAAGGTCCCTTCCAACCCAAACCATTCCAGAATTGTATGAAACTGGCTGTTCTTCCAAAATGAAGTGCCTCTGAGGCGCAGCAGCCCATGTGCCTCTTGCCACCCAGCTGTGCTGATAAACCCATCCCTCCTGCCTCAGCCCTGAGTGGTGAAGGACTCGCCTGTTGCACACAGGGGAATGCTGGGAGCCGTCACAGGAAGGTTGTGTTAAATATTCACTGCTGCATTTAACAAGGAATATTGTGTAGTTAATTTACATGGAGCTTCTTAATCTCAGTGATTAGGAACGGAGGAGATGGCTCTTCCTGAATTCTTCTGTGCTCTTGTCAGTGCTGAACCACTCCCTTCCAACCCGGTTTGGGTTGGAAATGATCAGCCCATTCCAACCTTAATGATCAGCCCATTCCAACCCCTTGCCGTGGACAGGAACACCTTCCACTAGACCAGGTTGCTCCAAGTCTTATCCAACCTGGTCTTAAATCCTGCTCTGTAGTCAGAAACACTTGGCTTTTCATCATTATATGGCTCTTGCTTTTCTTTTTCCAAGGAACCAGCGTTGCCTGCAGCGGGGACTTCCCCGGCCACCACCTTTTGCGGGATGTGCTGTGCTTATTGCTCCATTTTTTTGCCTCTCTTCCCTGCATTCACTCTGGTCTGTTCACCTCCCCTCCCACTTGGAGCTTCTCTGCAGCAGCCGCTCGGGTGGAAAAGAAACATTAAGTACTTTCCTAATGTATTTTTAGCCTCTTAGAGTGTGACGTAGCTGCTGGAAACACGGAGGGGAGCCAGCACCACGTGAACCCAGAGGTTGCTGCGCATCACTGCCAGGTTTTCTGTCGCACGCCGGAGCTCCCTGGCACCGTGATGGAGCTGGGATGTGGGCACTGGAGAAAGGAAATGGTGCATCTGCCTTGTGTGATGTCTGTCTGCCCTCTCCTCGTGGATGCTGGTGGACAGAAGGTCTTTCTGTCCTTCAGAGAGGTTGTCCACCCTTGAATCTGCGCATGAAGGCGACCAGTCAGGGAAGGGGGAATTCTGTGCCTTTTTATATTTCATTGTACACCAAAGATGCTGGGGTAGCACTGCTGAGCGTGTTGGACCCGGAGGTTCAAAGCTGTGGGATTGGGTTCTCCAGGAGGGGAAGTGCAGAACTCTTAATCCCACACATAGCAGTCCCCAAGACCTCCTGGTGTCCAGGGCTTGTTTGCTGGCTGTTCCCGGCTCCTAGCAAAGGCTTGTTCCAGGGCAAGAGCTTCACCACTGCTTCCAAGTTCCTCTCCAAGTTGGGCTATTAGACCTGAATGGGAGGGAATGACAGCAAAAAGCCAGCCATGGGGGTTTATTGGCTTTTCCTCTGTCAAATCCTGCATTATCCTCTGGGGTGAGCGGTTTTGGTGACCTGTGAGGAAGCTGTTCCCAGGATGCAGAGCTGGCCTCCCCCAGCCACTGCAGCGCCGGGAGCCACAGGAGGTGCCAGCCAGCCGTGGATCCAGCAGGCACAGTGCTGCCTGGCACGGCTCCCACTGCCTTCAGACGTGTGGGATTAGGTCCTCCCGCCCCGCTGAGGTCAGTGCTGGCGCAGGCACCAATTCAGACCCTTAGCAGGGGGAGGTTGGTGGGATTTACACACCTCACAGGCGTGGAGGTGCTTGGAAACATCACCAGTGTCTTCTCCCCTGTGCTGGCTGTGATTCTGCATCGATCTCAGGGAGATGAGGAGCAGGATTGAGGTTCGCCGGCGTTTCAATGTCTGCCTGCCTCTCTGCCTGGTGCAGTTGGCAGGTCTGCAATAACCTTGATCGTTGAGATGTTTTTCCTTTTAATTAGCGTCAGTTGCAATAACGAGGAGGCACATGCTGAAATTCTGATTGTTTGGCCTCTGGTGGAGGGAGAAGGCTGCCAGGTTTAACAGCGAGGGTATTGATGTGCTCTGGATGGGGTACAGAGTGTTTCCAATGGGGTTCTCACTTAGTTGTCCTTAATGTTGGCCTTTTCAGTGAGGCTGATTTACGAAGGGAATGATGTAAATTCGCCCAAACAAAGTATTGTGGCTGGGCCAGTGTGCAGGTGCTAATTACTGCAAATAATAATTTAAATCCCTTCAGCTGGAAACACTTTGTGCTTCACCTTCAATCGAGTTGCTGCAGCAGGAGCCAGGGCAGAGGTTTGTGTCTGCAGTACTGTTGGAGAGTGGATTTTTGTGATGGGTGGTGGGGAGCTGGACCATCTCACAGACCAGTAAATCCAGTTATGGGAAGGCTGGGACTGGCAGCAACCTGCCCTTGGTCAATACACTCGGTGCATATTCAGACATGTGGGTGAAATCTCTGGATTTTTTTGCTCTTCTGCTTTATCTTTGCAGCAGACTGTCCAGTGTGAGGTGGGATGGGGTTTCTCCACCCCACTCATGGAATCACTGAATGGTTTGGGTTGGGAGGAACCTTAAAGGTCATCTAGTTCAGAATCTGATGTCAGATGAATTCAAGCATAAATCCGGATAAATTCAACTGGAGTTGAAGGCAAACTGAAGTGCTTGGGAGAAACTGGAACAAGTAAGATGTAGAATTCAGGTTTGCTGGTGGTCACTCACTGGGGGATGATGTTGTGGCCAAGCAGAGGTTGTTGGGCTGTGTTCATATGCAGGGTCAGGTTTCTTGACTCCTTTTGCCCTGGTGAAGGCATCCAAGCATCTGGAATAGGTGTGAGATCCCAGGGCTGACTGGAGATGACCTCAGTTACCACAGATTTGGGGGATTTTGATGGAAGTTCAGCATCTCCCATAGATTTGTGGAGAAGCTGATGGATAGTGATGTGCTGCTGGGTCTTTGCACAGCAGGAGGGGCCCAGGTGATGATTTGTCTGCCTCTGACAAAAAGAAAAGTGGGTGCCCTCCACACAACTCTGCCCATCACCCAGATTCAGTGTCGCATTCATAATCCAGGAAACGGCGAACAATGGGAACCTCTTCTGGGAGCTGCTGAGGAAGCCTCTTGAAAAACCTTCCTGCAAACCCAGAAATAGCCATCTCTTGCTCTGTGGCCCCCAATTCCAGGCTCGCTGGAAGCAGTTGCCAGCTGCCTAAGCGTGGATTGGGTTTCTCTTTTGCTGTTGGCCATCCAAGACATGAAAACCTCGTTGTTGTCCATCCCTAGAAATGCTGGATTGCCATCCAGGAACACCCAGTTCTTCCCTCCAATTCCTAATGCTGCAGTATGTCTCTTTACAAGATCAAGGATCCCAGTCTAAACTTTTAGTACAAATTCCTGGTTTTTCTCCCCAAATACATCTGAGAGTGCAGTTCATTTCAACCCTGCTGGGAAGGTGCTCAGAGGGTGCCCTTCAGATTGGAGCATCTGGTTAATGGTTGGACTCAATGATCTTAGAGGTCTTTTCCAACCTTAATGATCCTATGACTTCCTCTCTTAGTCATTTCTTGCTTGGGCAAATTATCTGAATGGGCTTTTGAGAACTTTTTATGGAAAACTGAAAACAAGGGCATAATAAAACTGTAATTTAAGAGTAATTTGCTGGCAACTGAAGCCCTTAAGTGCACTGACTTAGCATTGCGGGGCAATGATACCAACCCTCCTGTGTGAATGTTCTCTTTGTCACTTGGAAGATCCTTGGGCAGCTTTTAAAACACTTCTAGTCTTTAAATTGTTGTCCTTGTTGCTCAGGATAAGCTGTTGTCTATTTCATAAGTTACACATCAGTCATCTCACTCAATTCATCAAAATCACAATCAGCAAATTCATGGAAGCCTGGAATGGTTTGGATTGGAAGGGACCTTAAAGACTACCTCGTTCCAACCCTCTGCCATGGGCAGGGACACCTTCCACTATCCCAGGTTGCTCCAAGCCCTGTCCAACCTGGCCTTGGACACTTCCAGGGATCCAGGGGCAGCCACAGCTTCTCTGGACACCCTGTGCCAGGGCCTGCCCACCCTCACAGGGAAGAATTTCTTCCCAATATCCCATCTGACCCTGCCCTCTGGCAGTAGGAAGCCATTCCCTCTTGTCCCAAATCCCTCTCTAGCTCTCCTGGGCCCCTTTAGGCCCTGCAAGGGGCTCTAAGCTCTCCCTGGAGCCTTCTCCAGGTGAACACCCCCAGCTCTCCCAGCCTGGCTTCAGAGCAGAGGGGATCCAGCCCTCTGAGCATCTCTGTGGCCTCCTCTGGACACTCCACTTGTGTCGTGCTTCACTGTGAAATGTGATAAGTCGAATATATCACAATAGGGGAGAGAGAAGAACCCAGTTTCTGCTTTCAAAATGAAACATTTTATCTTGGGTGGGTTTGGTTGTGTTTTGGGTTTTTTCAAGTACTTGAGAGTTACTTGGCATTACCGTTGTTCTTTTAAGACGTGTCACCTGGTGAGACCCACACGTTATTTTCCTGTGCTGACAGCTACTCTTGGCCATCCCTCTCAGCAGGGGTTGTGTTTTTAAACTGGAATTCTCTGGTCCAGAAGTGTGTCTGCAAAAATCAAAACGAGAATTAAAACCCCTGCAGTTTGGTCCTTCAGGGTTTGTGAATGCCCCAGTGTGCTACTCATGTTGTTTTTCGCAGGACTGTGTCTATCCCTGCCTTTGTCCATCTGGCCTGAATTTATGTTTGAAAAACTGTGCCTGCTCCCAGGACATCATAACCATGTGCCTCACTGGTGGTGGAAATAACCCCTTCATCCTTCAGGAGGCAGGTTCAGAGTAAAGGCAGGAAGGTCCCTCATTGCAGTGCAGTGTTAGAGGTGGATCCATCACCATTGGACATGGAGGCAATTAACAGTTTGCAGGGAACCAGCAGCGATTTAGCAGATTTATGACAGAGAAGTCTCTTAATAGCTTAATAAATTGACAAACTTCACCTCTTTTTCCAGCCAGAAAGCCCCGAGTTTGGGGATGGTGTTGGTCCTATTCATAGCACAAGCACAGGTTTCAGCCTTGGAAGCAGGATCCGGCTATATTTGGAGCTGGATTTATCCACAGGCATGCTGCACATGCATCAGCTGGGCTGTCTAGCAGCAAAATCCTGTCAGTTAAGTAATCCTACAGTAGAAGGTAGTTTTACATCCCACCTTCATTCAGCTTCTCATCCAAGAAAATGTCCCATAATAAAAATTTGGATTTTTCTGCTTTGGGGGTACCAGCAGCTCCCATCCCTTCCCAGTATAGGGCTGGTCAGTTGTTACCTTAGCTCATCTCCAAAAGGAGATGGCAGTGCAATGGCAGCAGTGGGCAGGACAGGGATTTTTGGGGAGTTTCAAGGCAGCAAGGGAGGGATTCTAATTTTGCGGCTCTCTCTGTGCTCAGATTTGCTTATAGTTGTGACATTCCACAGAGCAGCGAAATCCTTGTGATGGGAAGCAGCAGGCAATCCTGAAGCAGAATCCAGGGGAACTGATGAGGGGCTCATGTGATTAGTGCCTGCTACCCCATTGCAGGTATCGCATCAGGACCCTGGGATGTGGGATCCCAAAACACATCCTAACCTCAGCTGACCCGGAATGCTTGTTCTGGCAATAAAGGATGAGGTATCCCAGATGGCCAGGAGTGCGTGGGAGCAGGTGGGAGGCTGAAGTGGGGGTCCCTGTATTTAGGGAGAGGGTGGAGAGGGGCTTGGGGGTGTTGCCAGCCTCTCTCCCCTGGCCCACAGGCAGCTCCAGCTTTCCCTCTCCCGCGCTGCCCTCTCCAGATCCCTCTATTTTCTGGCAGATAGGATTAAGCCTGACCTTCCTGCCCCATCTCAGAAAGAGCCAAACCTCTTTCAGATCTAATTATTTTCCATTTTTGTTTAATTGTGCACATCCTGCTGTTGGCTGAGAAGGAGACCTGCTCCTGCCTGGGCCGCAGCAGGGAAGGGCATCCAGCCTTTCATCAGCCACAGGCTTTTGGGTCAGTGCTTCATCTTTTGGGGTTGTGGTTTAAACCCCCAAATCTCTTGGAGGTCCTAGGCAAAGTTACCAAGCAGCAGCTCTGGCACCATCCTGTGTTTCTCCAGTGGGGTCCTTCCTGCTCAGCTCTCCCCCACGTGAGGAGGAGATGGTCCAGCCATGGCCACCTGCCTCTCATCATCCTCCTCCTCCTCTCCTGCACCCAGTTTACACCAGGCTCTGCTTTCTCTGCATGTATTTTGCTCCTATGTTTAAGTGGCACCAGCTTCTCTGAGCAGTGCGTTGCAGGCCTTTTTTTAATGATCTTTGATTTCTCAGTTTATCTGAGCTGCTATGGAATCCCAGCTGGTGCCAGGCTGGAGTTTGGCTGTGCCAGCCTGAAAATGCTGCACGAGAGCAATGATAAAATACTGGGGTGAGATATCCCTCTCTGCAGGAGGATGGGAGAAAATAAGACATGTTTCCAACTCACCAGAAAGCTGAATAACAGAGAAGGGCCAGATAAATCAGATTCATCCCAAGAGGAAGCCTTGCCTGGAGCAGGGACATCTGCATACGGAAAATACGGATATGCTCTGGAGGGCCTTGAGTCCTGCTACAGTCGTATATCCTTTACAGCATCACTTAGGCCGAGTGTTGCTTTCCCAAATACCATTTTTTAGCACCAAAACAACCTCTCAGCATCCCCGAGGGCATGGGAGCTCATCCAGAGTACCAAAAGTCACCTCTGCTGCAATACAGCAGCTCCCTCTCCACCAGAGCTGTGCCACGTCGTGTCCCTTGCTCCTTGGGCCACAGGAAGTGGCTCTGGAGGAGGGGGAGGTCTGTGGAGAAGTAAATACCAGTGCAGAAAGTTCCAGGGAGAGTCGCCAGCGTTTCCAGCAAGCCATCTAGTGGCTTCCTGTTAAAACAGTTGCATGCCTTGGAACTGGGAAGGTGAAGCTGGAGGGGTGAGGGCTGCTCACCGCCGCAGTTGGGTCGGGAAACTGATGTCGAGGGTTTGGTTGTAATTGGGAAAAGGTGCTGCTTTAACAGCCCTCTTCTGGGTCAGGGGTGGTTGGGGGTTGGGTTAGCTGCTGGCCAGCAGCATGGGTCGTACAGAACCATAGAATCATGGAATATCCTGAGGTGGAGGAGCCCCTCAAGCATCGTAGAGTCCAGTTCCTGGGTTACTGAATATCCTGAGTTGGATATTGATTCGCTCTTGTGCCTTCCCAAGAGCAAACCTGAGGAATGATCCTGCAGATGGAGATCCAAGTCTGCATTTCAGTGGTGTGGGTTCAGCTACCCTAGCTCAAAACCACGTGGAGGATAGAGGGATAATTAATGATTTAGAGCAGCTCCCTGTACAGAATGGATTGGAGACAGCAGACAGAAAGGGAGAATGTGAAGCTTTGGGGTTATTTCTATTCAGCATTTTACTTGATGAAGTTTTGGGCTGTGTGTTTAAAGCAGACAGGAGGAAGTGCTTTTCCACCACATGGCTCAGTTGTTGCTCCTGTAGCCCAGCCTAAGAGAGGGGCTGAAGGCTTTATGGAGGGGTTTGGTCAGCCCTGGAGGAGAGACTGCCCTAGGACTGGGAAGTGTCAGTTGGCAGGTCTGGGTAGATCCTGAGTTGTCCTTGTGTGGAGTTTGTATAAGCTCTTCAGAAAAACCTCTGGTGGTGGAGATCTCACAATGTCCTAGGCCACCCTGGGGCAGTTTCATCATGTCCAACTTCATTCATCTTTGCTGCAGTTCAAGTCACAGAATCACAGAATTGTTTAGGTTGGAAAAGCCCTCCAAGATCATAAAGTTCAACCATTCTCCAGCACTGCCAAGGCCACCACTGCCCTGTGTCCCCATGTGCCACATCCTCATGGCTGTTAAATCCCTCCAGAGATGGTGACTCCACCATTTCCCTGGGCAGCAGCAGATGTGGAGAGCAGCTTGTCCATGCCAGTGTTGACCTCTCAGCCGGGTGTCAGGCTGGCTGGTGCAGCTTTTCTGTGCAACATGGTGTCTGACTGATGTAATGCTTCCCAAGCCAGGCTCTTGCCCACCTCATGCTGCAGAGCCCTTTGTTCTCACCTGCATGCACCTATTTAATGTTTGCTCCTGTTAATGCAGATGTACTTTCACATCTTCTCTTCAAGTCTCATTGAACCATAGAGTATCCTGATTTGGAAAGGATCCACAGGGATCATCCAGTCCAACTCCTGGTCCTGCACAGAACACCCCAGCAATCCCACACTGTCCCTGAGAGCATTACCCAAACACTCCTGGGGCTCTGGCAGGCTGGTCCTATGACCATTCCCTGGGGAGCCTGTTCAGTGCCCCACCACCCTCGGGGAAAGAACCTTTTCAGGATCTCCAGCCTAAACCTTCCCTGACACAGCTTCATGCCACCCTTTCAAGTCCTTGACTTCTAATCCAGTTTCCTGGAGTGTTTTCTTTTACTTAGCATGATACCTGCACGCTGATCACGTTTATCACATCACCCTTATCACCAATGATGTGCTGGGTGATGTCAGGGCCAGGACAGGTCTCCTTGCCCAGCACATCCTCCCAGTCTGACGGTGAATCAGCACCACCAGCTCCCTCCATATGGTTTTCAGATGAGTTGTGTGCCCACATTAGAGCAGTTTGTCTCTGCTGTGCTGCTGAGGGAGCCATGTGCAGCAGCACCTAATGAATATCAAGATATACAGCACTGCCTGTTCCTCCAGCTATTCACAGGCCAGTTGCTCTGTCGCAGAAGGAAATTAAATTGCTCTTGACAAATGGGTGTCGGCAGTCACTTATCATCTTGTTATCTTCTAAGTGCTTACAAATAGGTTGTTTCATTATTTGTTCCATCAGTTTTCCAGGAGTTCGAGTTAAGTGACCAGTTTGTAATTCCCTGACTTTTCCTTCTGCATATTTACATCTAACCCCCTAGGTTTTCTTTTTTTCCCCTGGTCTTCTGAAATCTCTCCTATTTGCTGTGATCTAACAGAGGAACAGGAGCTCTGGGGCTGCTTCAGCTAAGCCCTTCTCTCCTTACCTTTGGGTCTAGTGGATGCACCAACACCCTGGTTGGATGATTGTGTTCCTGCTGGAAAGCTTCTTCCCTCTGTGGCTCTCACCTGTGTTATCTCCTTTGAATCTTGACCTTTTCAATTTTCCAACCAGTTCTTTTGAAAGGTTAGGTTTATCCACTGAGTACCTTTGTGTAGTATTTTCTGTAATCCGCAATAATATGGAAAATTTGGGCCAAATCATGATTTTGATTAAAATAAGAACAACAACAGTGGAGTAGAGTTGGGTGTAGTTCGGCTTTTTAGTGATTTTTAGGAGCATCTAACTTTTGGCATCCAGTTGGGCACACTTTGCCCTGACCATGGTTTTGGAGGGTGGTGACCCCCTTTGCCAGGGAGTTGTTCACACTGTGGCACTACACATGTGGAAATCCCTTTGATGTGTTGTATTTACCCTGCCAGGGCCTGGTTATTTCTTTTTTAGCTCTGTTTTTCAATTTCTCAATTATCTCCTTCTTTCCCTCCCCTTATTCCTTCAACAGGAATCATTAACCAGTGGCAACAGGAATCCAAGGATAAAGTGATCTCCCTCTTATTAACCCACCTGCCTTTACTGAAGCCCGGCAACATCGAGGCGAAAGTCGAGTACATGAAACTCTTGCCCAAAATCCTGGCGCACTCGATCGAGCACAACCAGCACATCGAGGAGAGCAGGCAGCTGCTGTCCTACGCCTTGATCCACCCTGCCACCTCCCTGGAGGACAGGAGCGCCCTGGCCATGTGGCTCAACCACCTGGAGGACCGCACGTCGGGGGGCTTCGGCGGGCAGGGCCGGGGCCGCTCGGACTCGGTGGACTACGGGCAGGCTCACTACTATCACCAAAGACAGAACTCCGACGACAAACTCAACGGGTGGCAGAACTCTCGGGACTCCGGCATCAGCGTCAGTGCCTCCAGCTGGCAGGACAAAAACCTGGCCTGCGAGAACGGCCACCTGCCCCTCTACTCCTCCTCCTCCGTCCCCACCACCATCAACACCATCGGCACTAGCACAAGCACCAGTAAGTACCCACGGGAGCCTCTGGGGACAGTCCCCTCATCCTGCTAGGGATTGCTGCTTTGCCCTGGTTAGCAGAGGGGCTAAACTCATCTGGGCCATAGAAAATTCCTTTTTTTTTTTTTTTTTTCTTTTTCCTTTCCTCACCTGCTTTTTTTTATTTCCTGCTTGCCTTGTTGCGTTTTTTCCTCTGAGTTTTTAAAGATCTGGGACCTGGAGAAGAGGGAAAACCAGCAAAGAGTAAGAAAGACGTAGAGCAAAAAATATGCATTATCAAAGGGAACCCCTTGTGTTTCATGTAGTTCTGTGTAGATTTGCAGTTCATGTTTCAAGAGTGCCTAAAGCAAGTGGAAAGCGGATACTTCATGTCCAAAAGTGAGCTGGAGGACTTGAGTCAAGTCCAAAAGTGTGCTGAGGACTTACTGGGAGGAAATGGGATTGGGACCTCAAGCACAGGCATAAGTTTTGGAAGCAGAATCCACCAGCTTCAGGGTATCTGAAAACGTTCCCTTGTGTTTGCAGTGCAGAGGTATGAAGCTGGTGGTGATTGAGGAGTTTAGATGTACAGTCCTCTGTGTTTTCTGAGAGAGTTGGGTGGTTCTTCCCCCATGGAGACCTTGCCAGGCTTTGATGGACAGTGCAGAGCGCAACCCAAGGCTTGGACACACAGAGATTCTGCAGAGCACTATGACTGGAGATTCATCACAGGTTTTGTGTGAAGCTGTAGTGCAGCTACAACTGGTGTTTAAAGCAACCACTGATGCCTGTGAAGCTGTAGTGCAGCTACAACTGGTGTTTAAAGCAACCACTGATGCCTGTGAACCTTCCTTGGGAGAGCAAGAACAAGGCATCTTCTCAGTGGGATTCAGAAGCTCCCCTGCCCACCCACTCACTCTGTGGAGGGCTCTCACACCTTTGGGTAACTATCACCGTGTCAAGGCTGCATGTCCTCCTTCACTTTGGAGATTCAGAAAGTGTTTCCAAGATGCTTTATCAGCATCTTCTAGAAATCAGGAATGCAGAGAGCACTTTGGGGAAGAGAGGCTTCTTGTGGCAGCAGCCCTGGTTTCTCTATCAGCGTGCGGAAAGCCACAATTAAATAGCTAAAAGCTTTAAAATGGTCACTTAAGGCTTCTGGGCTTTTCCCTCTCCTGTAAGAATTGCTTTTTTTAAAGTGGTGTTTCAAATCAACAGCAATACAAAACACAGCTTTGAGTTTATTGCTGTAGCACCTTGGTCCCTGCCTCTCCTGTGTCCATCCTTGCAGGCATGTGGGGATTTAACAAAAGGGTCTCAGCTTTTCCACAGACTCTAAACCATCATTCCCATCCAGTCCTGCCTGTGAAGCCCCCAGCTCCTGCTGCTGTGGGACTGTGTGATGTTCAGCTTCTCTGAGAGCCAGTCCCTGCTCTGTGGAGCTGTTCCAGGGTGACCAAGCATGGGGAAGGTCTAACAGGGAGACAGGGTGAGAAAAATTCCATGAATTTACTTGGTCTATTAAACCTATCCAAGGATTTTTTTGGGGGGGGTTTCCGTGTGGTTTTTGCATGCCTGGTGGTTTGGAGGCTTTGCACACCACAGAGGCAGTGGGAAGAGAGGCTTCAGAAGAGGTCTGGTTCCTCCTGTCAGGATCTGGATGCAGGGAGGTGTGGTGGGTGCAGCAGGTTAATCACTGATGGTGGCTAGAGCTCTGCGAGATGTGTTTGGTCTTGAAGAACTCTTTCCACAACCCTCACAGTGTTTCTTTGAGCCTTTCTGTATTCAGACTTCTCAGAAGAAGCATTGACCCACTCCTTGCCCTTCGTGGTCCCCAAGTATTGGCACAAGATGCCAAAACAGAGGCAACAGCCAAACTATACAGCAGTGCCCGAGCTGCTGCACTGCTGTGGTTTTTCCTAAATCCTCCCAGGATTAGATGTGTGCAGCAGCACTGGGACAGGAACACCTGTGGGTCTGCCAACAGCCCTACTCTTTACCCAATCTTTTGCTTGAGTCCCTCCTCAATCTCTGCCACTCGCTTGGCTGCATCATCCCCTGCTAGTGATAGTTTAGTCCCACGTGTTAAGCTGTTATAACTCCTGCAGACATATTTTGGTGGCACCGTGCTCAGACAACCGTGGGCTGAGCTGGAGGTGACCCAACCACACTTCATGTGTTAGTTCATAAACTTCCTTAACACAATATTTGGCTTGGGCACAAGCCTGGTAAGTCCACAGATAGATGCTAAAAAATAAACACGTCTGCCAGCCTTTGTCCCAGCCCCTTGACTCAATCAATACGTTTATTAATCTTTTATTCCAAAGCAAAGCCCTCAACCCCATAGTGTTTGTTTAGGTTTTAGTGTTTTTATTAGTTTTAAGTTCTCCCTCTTACTCAGAGGTGTTTGTCTATGCAGAGGCTTTAATCCAGCAACACCCTGCAGGGCACAGCCTTCCCTGACCCATCCCTGCAAAGGCACTGCCTGTTCCTGACACCAAAATGGGGCAGAATCTTTCCCAGAGCAGTGATGTGGTGATCTTGCCTGAGCTACGTTCTTCTGGTGCTGTGGCACAATTAGATTTAATGCCATCACAGCACAGGGCTTAAATATGGGTGGCTGGAGCTCATGTGATGTTTTGCTTTGTGCTGTCCTTAACTTTGATTCAACCTAGACCCCAGCTCTGAGATTTGGTTCAGGATTGGTTCATCTCCAGCTCTCCCATAACAGCACTGACAGGGGTTAGCCAAGGTTTAGCCAAGGCTTGAGGAGAGGTTGCAGAAGGCAAGTCTGGAGTGTTCTGAAGGAGTCACTCTGGATTTACCACAGTGATGGTGCTCCAGGAGTGGGACCAGTGTCCTAAGTGATGAATTTGTGTCTGGAGTGATCAGAGGATATGGACTCACCCCAAACAATGGAAGTCTGCCCAGAGGAGCTGTGGCTGTCATATCTTTGGAAGTGTTCAGGGCCAGGCTGGATGAGTCTTCAGTCTGGTCTAATGGAAGGTGTCCCAGCCCATGGCAGGGGAGTGAAACCAGATGGGCTTTAAAGTTCCTTCCACCCCAAACCATTCAGTGTTGTTGTGCTCCTTCCCATCCACAGCATCACTGCTTTCTCAGCCATTCCTACAAAGCTTGAGATGCAACTTTAAACCAAGCTTTAGTGTGCTGGGAGTACAGGCAGCCTTGGCATGGGCTCAGGAGCACAGGCAGGGAGGAGGCTGGAGCTGCTCCGGCGTGGGGGATGGGGTGAAGCCCAAAGTCCTGGCTCTGTGGCCAGGTCAGGCAGCAGTTGCAAAATGTTGGGGTTGCACAACACCTTTGTGAAGGAGACACAGCCTGGAAACTCTGAAAGACAAAGGAAAGCAGCTTGTTTTCAAAGCTGCCAACAGCTTCTTGCATGGGGGCTCCACCTCCTTCCCTGCCCCTGTAAGTGACTCCACCTGAGTACAGTCTGATGGCATGACAAGATTTGTTATCAAATGGAAGCAGGGCTTAGCCCTGTGGTTTCCACCCTCTTGGAAGGGAATCTGTGCAGAGGCAAAGGAGGGTCTGTTGCAAGATGTGCTGAGGAGTGCAGGTACACCTCTATGGTCTCTTTTGGACCATAAAGTCACAAGTCAGTGATGAATAGATGCAGTCAGAGACCTTGCTAGGGAATATCCTGCAGAGCAGGAATCCCAGACCTTGGCACTGTGTTTGTACTGGGGGGGATGTTGCACTCTTTGGTGTTTCAGTGTCACTGCACTGCCTGGATTCCCCTGAGAGGGAACAGAGAGGTCCTTGGACCAGCAAAGCTTTTGCTGTTCTGGAGCCACCCTTCCGCTCCTGCACAAAGGGGAAAGATGCTGGGTGCTCAGGGCTGCTGCACCCTTCCCATGGGAGTATCTGCCAGAAAACTGGTGGTGTTTGTCTACGAGGAGAAAGAGAAGGAGAGCCAGCAGAGCAAGGGAAGAGAAATACTCACCTGTACAACCTTCTTGTCCTGAAAAATAAAAATTTCCAGCTTGTTCTAGAGCTGAAGAGAAGTAAATCAGGGTTCTTCCTTCTGTGCACCCCAGCCTGGCAGAGGTGGGGTTGTATTGGATATTGGGAAGAAATTCTTCCCTCTGAGGGTGGGGAGGCCCTGGCACAGGATGCCCAGAGGAGCTGTGACTGCCCCATCCCTGAAAGCATCCAAGGCCAGGTTGGATGGGGATTGGAGCACCTGGTCTAATGGAAGGTGTCCCTGCTCATGACAGAGGGTGAAAGGAGATGATCTCTAAGGTCCCTTCCAACCCAAACAATTCTGTATTTCTGTGATCCTGCCCTACAGGCAGATCTGCAGCTGCTGGGCTGTGTGTCAGCACGTGTGTGTGTGTGACATGGCTTGCAGGGTTTTGCCAACATTTGCTCCATTGATGGAATCCCCAGTGAGAGGGCAGATGAATGTGCTGGAGCTCTCCCCGAGTCATCCGGGAGTTGAGGTGGAATAAACACCACCAAGAAAGCACTTGCCATGAACGGAGTGTGGGTTTCCTGACTCTTCCCTACACTGCTGTGTAACAGCTCACTGCCTACCACTGGAGGCAATCCTGTTGCCATACCTGGTACCCAAACTGGGCTGGGTAATGGGATAACTGCATGTTTTAACTTACAGGACCACCCTGATCTGTGTTGGGTTGATGGGCAGCCCACAAGACCACCCTGATCTGTGTTGGGTTGATGGGCAGCTTGCAAGTTGTTCTTCTCTCTGTAGGTTTCAACAACACCTGAAGGGAGCACACTGTGTGTCCTCAGCCTGTGTTTGCCTTACGCAGGGCAACACATTTCCTCCCATGCAAGCTTAGCAAAACATGCCATGAGAAAATGAAGAAGTCTTAATGAGGTTACAGCAGTGAAGCAAACAAATGTCCTGTTCTTGCCGGGGGCGGATTAGCTTCGGGAATTGCCTTCAGAAAATTCTTCCTCAGTTGGCCTTGCTGAGACTTGGCACACTGGCACTCATCCTGCCAGCTGGGGACACCTCTCACGTCTGCTTTTCTCCTCTTTTACTGATAGACTGAGAAAAGCTTGTTGGCCTTTATTATGCTTGAGCTTCTCAGTGGTGGCAGACAAGGACATTTGTTGTCTTTCTCATGCCCTCTAGTGTCACACACAACGGGCAGAGAAGACTTTCAGAAGTCTCCCACTTTGTTGAGTTCCCAGTGCTACAAAACCTTGCTAATCCTGTATCTTGAAATCAGAATTGTATGAGAAGATGAGGTGTGAGCAGAATTATTTTCTGAAATCCACATACATAAATACAGCAGCAAACCAGACTGTGAGTGAGAACAACATAGAATCATGGAATCACTTAGGTTGGGAAAGACCTTTAAGACAGACCATCAAGTCCATCTGTAATCTTCTGCTCCAGTGCTGAACAGCAGATACAGATTTTCTGTCCTCTCTATAAATTCAAAGCACTTTGTCCCTGGGAGATGCAGTCCACAGCTCTGCAGAGCATCACTCAGCCAGGGAGATGAATGGTCACATACCTCATCCTGGAGGATGCTGATGCCTTAAATGGCTACCAAGAAACAGAGACTAGACAGGAATAAAGAAAAAAAGGTGGTATTTATTTGAAAGGCCTTCAGAGGTACACTTTGGGCTCCAGAGGGTCTTGCCTCAGTGGATCCCAAAAATGGATGACAGGTCATGAGTTCTTCACACTTTTATATCAACATAAATTCAACAACCAGAACCCAGCCAATGATGTGATTTCCCCCAAGCTTGCCCCCCTCTCCCCAAGATGAAGGTTTACAGTTCTTGTTCTGGGTGTCCTTGGAGAGCAAGTTAGAGGTTTTGTTATGTCTATCTTAGCATAAGAGAACAGCACTTAACAAGCTACAGGAAACTTCAGAGTTACACTAGGAGTACAGGATTTGAAAAATATAAAAGTTAAAACCTAAGGCATCACTGTCAAGCACTGGAGATGGAAGTGATGGTGGAGAACATTAGCAATGTCCTTTTGAGGTATCAGCAATGCTGGGGAAGATCTGCTGCTGCTCTTGAGTGTGTTGTATAGCCAATGTCCTGTCCTGTCCCGTTCTAACCTTAAAATTTCAGTTTAGCCACCCCAGCCCATTTGGATCCTCCTTTGAGCCTGTTTTGGCACATTCCCTTCACTTCTTTGCTCCCAAAGTGTCTCTTTTCTCACTTTGTCTTTGGTTGACCAACAAGGGTCAATGTGATGCTGAGAGCCCACCTTCAGTCATCTCCACAGGGTTTCTAGACTGACACCCAAGCTCATCAGCCTGCCTGTTGTCACTATGGGACACAAAATGAACGACACACACACCGCGAATTTCTCAAGCAGAAAAAAGCACACAGTTTAATTTCACTTCAATATATATATATATAGATTGCTGACAATGACCATGGATTGGAGGATGAGGTTGCCTCCTCTCCAACCACACTGGTCAAACTAGAAGTTCATCAATTGTCTCTTCCTCAGGAGAGGAATGAAAAGTAAAAGGAACAGTTAGAGAAACATTGCTTTGTTTACATGAAATGCATGAGAAACTCTATTATAAAAAATGCAAACATCAGAAGGCTGAAAAATCAGGGCGACAGCCTGTCATCTTCCAAACATCATAACCTGCACTGGAAGGGAAGAAAAGACAGATTCACAGAGTGACTTAGAGTAACCCATCAACCATTGGAGAACACTCAGCTCAGGATGTCTGGGAGGGTGATTCTCCTGTTTTGTTCATTCAGGACTTGCAGACCACAGGTAGCTTTGCTTGTAGGGATGCCCAGCCATGCAGCCATGGGGCAGAAGTTTCTTACCAGCAGCTGTTGGCTCTCAGGGCTTGCAGATGGCTCTGGGAGATATGGATTCAGCAAGGAGGATTCCAATGCCTCTGGCAGGTTGTGGATGGCTCTGGGAGGATAAGGGTGGCTCAGGGAGCATAGGGATAGCTCTGGGGGGATGCAGATGGCTCTGTGGAGAGGAGGTTAGCAAGGCAGAGCTGATGTTACCTGAGGCATCAAACAGCACAGAGACAGAGCAGGGTCCTCCCTGTCATGCCTGCTCTGCTCTCAGGTGGGAACGAGTGACAACACAGGGCATATGTGCAGCCTACAGCTTTTGGGATGTGCTGTAGCAGGGTGTGGAGCAAGTGAGGGATCCCTGCTTGCCAAGCAGAGTGAGTAGGCAGGGAAAGGAATGCATTTCCCTTAGTGTGCTCTGGCCAAGTGGATTTTCACAGGGATGGATCTTGTGGTTGTGCCTCTACTTGACCCCTCATCAGCCATAATGGGTGGAGGCAGAGATGTCACCAGAAGGCAGAAGGGTCTCCAAAAGGAAAGAGGAGAGCAGACCTCGAGGCTGGGCTCAGCAGTGACGTGCACCAGGTGATACCATGAGTGGCTCATAACCATGTGTGGATGGCACCTGGTTGGTACAGACACGTGTGAGTGCTGCTACATCAGCCCTCGTGACACCAAATGGTGCCTCCTCCAGGCACTTAAATAATCTGTGTGCTCTGGGCTGCCTTAGCCCTTGCAAACAGCCCTGTGTTGGATAAGCCATGGAGCAGGTGGTGGTTGGTCTGCATGGATGGAGAGGAGGGGAGGGAGCAGTGGGTGCCAGCCAGAGATGTGTGGCTGTCCCCAAAGTGGGCATGTCACACGTGTGTCCTCTGGGATCACACTGTTCCTTACTCCAGAGCTGCTTTGTGCAAGGTTTGGTGTGTATTCACACATGGAAACAGCGTGAAGCTGAGTCAAGGAAGGTTTAGGTTGGATATCAGGAAAAGGTTGTTCCCCCAGAGAGTGGCTGTTGAGCAGGCTGCCCAGGGAATGGTCACGGCCCCAAGCCTGACAGAGGTCAAGGAGTGTTTGAATGACAGTCTCAGGCTCAGGATGAACCCCTGTGCAGGGCCAGGAGTTGGACTCGATGAAGCTGATGGATGCCTTCCAAACACAGCATCTTCTGTGATTCTGTGCTCTTACAGAGCACTGCTCCCAAATTCACAAACCCTACTCACAGAGCGATGGCTCTGCAGCTTCCTGGCTGGAATGAGGCCACCTAATGTGGGAATCTCTGTTCCAGCAGCACCCAGGAATGTTCCCACCCTCTCAGCTTGTGAAATCCCTGTGCAATCACTGACTGTAGGCGCTCATGGCAGGGAATGCCTGCCCTGGTTTTGCTGTTGATGTGTTGCTTATCCCTTGACGGGAGGCTAGGACACTATCCTTGATGTGCAAGTCAGGATGGGGGGAGATCGAAGCCTGTGGCTCTGACACCACCTCCACTCTCCTTACAGCAGTCTGAGTGTCTCGAGGATGGATGTTAGGAAGGAACAGCAATGGTTTTGTGTGTATCCTACAGTCCCTGGGATTCCTGTCACCAATGAATGGTGTTTCTGACCTGGAAATGGCACAAAAGCGACCAGGGCAGCTGATTGATGCTCTCTGGGTTGTGGAATAAAGTCAGACAGCCCCAGGAATTCTCTCAGACCCCTCTGCAGTCTCCTCTCTCTGGGAGGTTTTGTTGATGGATGAGCCCTCCCAGACCCGGGTGTATTTCTCCAGCTGCCCTGGTGTCTGTCAGATACAGGCACAGACCACAGCAAGCTGTGGTTACTCAGTGCACAGGAGCTTGGTGCTCTCCCGAGGGAAGCTTTGCTTTTCCCATCACCCCACGAGCACCTGTGGGTTTCTGTCTGCACTTTGCATCGCCCCTGGAGCCATCAGCAGGGGCCCAAGGCCTCCATCTGGGAGCCAGGGATGTTCCTCAGCACCTCCACTATTAACTTACATCTGTTAAGGACCTTATGAGTAATTCCCTCCTCAAACCTTTCCTGCTTCTTTGACCTCGTCCCAACACCACCATTCCCCAGCCTTCCCTCAAAGCATCACTAAAATCACATTTGTGATGTTTTCCTGAGCATCTTCATGGGGCAGAAAACGCCTGTAGAAAATCCCCTTCCTGTTGCTCATCCTTTGAATCCATGCAACTCTGGCCTTTGGCAAGTGAAGGAATGGAAAGAGATGAGGTCTCCTTCCCCTCACCATCACCCAGCATCTGCAGAGACATGGCAGGAGAGCACAGAGGAGGGGTGGGAATGCTGTGGTTTGGATTCATCCGGAGCGACTCCAGTCTCCTTCCCCACTGCACTGGGACTTGCTGTGTTCTCCTGACTCAGTAACATGCTGGTATTTAATTAACTTTTGACTTCTGCTTTAAAGGAGCAGTGCACAAAATAGTTATTTACTTCATTTGGAAATTCTTTTATTCATTACTGTTTCCATAGCTTCCTCCCCCCCCCCTTTTTTTTTCTTCTTTTCTTTTTTTCTTTTTTGGATATTTTAATTAGCAGGGGAAGGGAGGGAGGGAGGGGGAATATTTGCTGCTCTCCTTGTGGTTATCACATCCTTCAAATTACTAAAAGAGGCTGGGATAATAGGTCTGGTGATTATATATAGGCACCATCTGCTCTGTGGCTGGTTCCTATCAAAGTGCAGTTAGGAGAGTGCAAGGAGGATATTTTTTCTCCAGCTATATTAAGACTGTTTCCATCTCGGCTCCAAAGCAAAGCTCTCTGCATGCAAATGGATCAAATGCACTGTAATCAATGGCTCCGTTTTGGCAGCCTTTAAGCTGTTTTTTAAAAATTTTGTTTTATTTTCCCCTCAAGTTTCGCTGTTCCCATCCATTATGCAATTTTATTTGAGGCTGGTTCTGCATTTGATGTTTTCTTGTAACCATAGTCCCCCCTGTTTGCTGAGCAATGCGGTCTCGTGTTAGCTGGCACAGGGATCTGTGTCATAACTCGAATGCGAGGCAATATCTGAGCAATCAGGAATGTTTTGGAGGATGATGAAGGCAGATTTTTAGGATGCATCTGCTGTCAGTATGTAGAGGAGGTGGAAAGCTGAGCTGAGTTAATTTGGAGCAGTAATGGGAAAGAATTAATACGTGGTTTATGATACCAGCCGTGGCTGTCCCGTTGCTGCTGGGGATTGCTGGGGGGCATTGCAGGGCTCAGGCTTTGGGAACCGTAGAATTACAGAATTCCAGACCAATTTGTGTTGGGAGGGACCATAAAGAAAATCCAGTTTTACCCCCTGCCACGGGCAGAGACACCTTCCACTATCCCAGGTTGCTCCAAGCTCTGTCCAACCTGGCCTTGGACACCTCCAAGGATGGGGCAGCCACAGCTTCTCTGGGCACCCTGTGCCAGGGCCTCCCCACCCTCAGAGGGAAGAATTTCTTCCCAATATCCAGTTTGACCCTGCCCTCTGGCAGTGGGAAGCCATTCCTCCTGTCACAGGGTGTCCCTGATGGGCACCATCTTTTGCATCTTCTCATATGGGGAACTCAGATACTGCATTTACCCTTTGGTGGCCTTGGAGACCCAGCATGCTTCTCTTTTCTCCTGGAGCTGATAAGATTTTATGCTTCTGAAAAAGAAGGAGGAGAAGGAATAAGACATGGCCAGCCCAGATGGAAGGGGAAGCTGCTCGGGATGGGGTGTGTGAGTTCCCAAGAGGTGGAGGCCAGAGGAAGGCTGAAACACTGAGCAATTTGTCTTGCAAAATCTGTGCCGTGGTGCCTCCAAGACAGGGGGGACTAGGTGGCTTTTTTGAGTGAGTGAAAGTGGCTAAAAAGTGGCAAGGGAGGAGAAAATCCAAAGTAAGTCGGCAAGGATGGAAGAGGCTACAGGTCTGTTTCAGTCTGGGTAATGACTGTGGGACATATGTCATGTAAGACACTCACTGTCCTCATGTATTTTGTCACTGCTGAAGACACATTGCCTCCCTGCTCTTGCTCCACAGGTTGTTAATGACTCCAGGGATTATTAGATCCCAGTTAATTGTGGCAATTCCAGAGGTTTCACATTCAGCCCTTCCACTTGCCTGGTTTAAGGCCCTTCATTTCTCACTCCCAGTTTCCCACAGGTTGAATATTGCTTTATAAAGGATGCACATCTTCCAGGTTGGCCTCCTGAGGGGGTTGTAAGTGGTGGAGAGGTTTCTCCATCTGGAGTGTAACATGTGGTGGAAGCTGATGCTGTTCTGAGTCTCAGCAGGGAGATGCTCCTCAGACCAGGGACTGAGGCAGTGGAGAGCCCTGGCTGCTGCTTGAGCAAAGAAAATGTTCTTGGACATCCCTTTTGGGTGGAAAAGAACTTTGGGAAGGAGAGTTTTTGCATCCCAACGCTGTTTATCTGGCTTCATTTGTGAGCAGGGGAGGAATTTCTCCCAGGAGCCCACAGCAAAAGCTATTTTCTGGGATAATTAGGGAGGCTTGGTTCAGCACAGCAGCATTTGATATTAATGGACCAGGATTCCCCAGGGACAAACACTGATTTTCTGTGGTTTCTGTATAAAGTTAGGAGAAAAAATGCATTTATTGGGAACATTGGGGCATTGTATTTACCCCAGAGACTCGTGGTTTAGGGCAGCACCTCCTTGCAACATACCCCTAATCCTCCATCCCCACCCCTTCCCACCTTCCTGAGCCACCATTCCATGCATCCTTTTGTCTGTGAGGTAAATCCTGGTTGGATTCACATCTATTCTGTCTTGCTCCCACCTTGCTGGATGCTCTAGTGGGAAGCAAGGACCTTTCAGTACTTAAAAGGGGCTCATAAAGAAGAGGGAAAGGGACTTTTTACATAGGCTGAGGAACAGGTTTTAAATTAAAAGAGGGGAGATTTAGATTAATTTTAAGAAGAAATTCTTGGCTGTAAGGGTGGTGATGCCCTGGCACAGAGAAGCTGTGGCTGCCCCATCCCTGAAAATGTCCAAGGCCAGGTTGGACAGGGCTTGGAGCAGCCTGGGATAGTGGAAGGTGTCCCTGCCCATGGCAGGGGCTGGAACTGGATGTTCTTTAAGGTCCCTCCCAACCCAAACCATCCCAGGATTCTGTGAAGGAGCTTCAAAGCAGCTCCTGAGCTCCTGCTGCTTGGTGAGACAAGCTGGGCTTCCTTCCAGAAACGCATCCCGTTGGGTTGCTGGAGCCACCAAGGTCTGAATTTACACATCTTTAGATGCAGCCCCACTCCTGCTGCCACACAAATGAGTAAATAACAGTCACAGCAGTTCCTGCTGGAGCCACACAGCAGGTCCACGTGTGTTTGTGCCATGCAGGGAATTTCAAAACCCCCTGCAAGGGTTCCTTCTCCTGAGCCTGGATGGGGCCTTGCATGCACTGCTCAGAGAGAGCAGCAACAAATGGGTTATTGTTTCTCTGTCCAGTTTCTTGAACAGGAAACTGTGTTTAAAACGTCATTTCTTAAAAAAAGTTTGCTTGACAGTCTTTTCTGCAGTCTGTGCTTCTTCCTATTTCTCTGCTCGAGGCAGCACTCTGCTTGTATGGGGTTTTTTTTCCTAATGCAGGAGTTAATACTGCTAATTTCCTAATACTACTATTTTCCATAAAACCCAGTGGCTTCTTGCATTTAGGACCCTCAATTTCACCTCTTCATGGGTTATATCAGCCCCTGGTTCAGAGGCCAGGACATGGATTATCAGCCCCTGGTTCAGGGGCCAGGACTTGGATTATCCAGCTCCTACAAACGCAGTTAAAGTCACAGCCACAGAACACAGGGAGATTAAAGGAAAAAAAAAGGCACAAAGAAAAGGCTCCAAGGGTTAGGGGATGTTGAGCCGAAAAATGTTCCATCAGGTTCTGCTCTGGCCGTGCTGGAGCTGCCTGGGGCAGCATGGGGAGCGGGTGAATGAGGAGCCCAGGAAGGAGGCTGGGTGCCAGCTGGGCAGTGTGACCCACTGGCAGCCCTTTCCAAGGGTTCTCGGCAAAGAAAGGCTGGAAAAGCCCTGGGCACTGCTCTGCCAGCACGGGGAAGCCTTCCTGGAGGAGAGGATGTGTCGTGACTGGGATAGCAAGGAGAAGGCAGAGGGGAGGACTGAGTTGAACTCGGGGTTTGCTTTGTGAGGGGGTTGCTCAGTGTTCCCTCTCTGTGGGGGAGCTTCCAGGCTGCACAAAACATTGTGTGGGTTCAAAACATCCCCACTTTTTGGGGAAGGACTGCTGTTCCAGGTACCAAAAGAGCAGGAGGGGAGCTGTATGTGATCAGATGCTGCCTGAGGATGCAGCATAAGCAGCTTTGCAGCCAAGAAGTGCCATTTTTAGACTAAAACAACTAAAAAAAGCTCCCAAAGAGTTCAGCATGCACCTTGCAGTGCTTTTTCCTTTCTCCAGGCATGGGGAAGATGTTTTTTGGGATCGTAACCTGGTGTGTGGACCCTGTGCTGGTCCTTTGGGTGTCAGGGACCTGGTGGGGACTGGAGATATTCTGAACATTCTCAGTGGTGAGTTTGACTCTTGCTGGAAACTGTCACGTTTGTGTCCCATAAGGGACTTTTGCAACACTTTAGGCCAGATTTCATGAAGGGCAGAGTGAGAGTGAGCGCCTCATCAGCCATCCCACGCTGTGCAGAGGAAGGTCTGCCTGCAAAGCCCAATTCCTCAGCTCTAATGACAGGAATGGGTGGCTTTTCCCTTCTCAGGCTGAAAAAAATTGGCCCAAAACCCTGAGAAACCACAACACAAACGTCTGACGCTGTTCCACATGGTCCTCGGTGAACAAAAACCCTCTTGATAGGCAACACCACTTCAAAAGGGAAGAGAGTGGGGGAAAAAAAAAAATCCCAAACCCAAGGCTTCACAGGGTGAGAGCACTTGCAGCCTCAGAGTTTCTATAAGTGTGTTGTTGTCATGCCTGCCTGCCCAGCCAGGGTTTGGTCTGGGATGAAGTCAGATTTGCCTGGAGAGGGGTTGGTCCCACAAGGATGCTCTCAGCACAGTCAGCAGCCACTTTCTCTGATGGGGAGCTTCACGCTGCATTGTTGCCATCACTCCTTCTCCATCCTCTGCATTTTATTTACCTGGGAATATTACCCTGAGCTTGGTCCCATCATGGAGAGGTTTCTTACAAGGAAACCTGGTCTGATGTGGGCTGAGCACAGCCCTGGCTGCTCAGAGCCGCGGTGGCTGAGCAAAGAGGCAACACCAACCTGCTTATCCCGGGAAAAACCATGATCTGCTGGACCAGGCAGTACCTCTGTAGAGTCTTTCAGTGCCTAAAGGGCAGGAAAACCTTCTAAACCAGAAGTGGGACACGCTTACAAGCCATAGAGAATCCGTGTGCCAGCGTGGGATGCCTTTTAGAGCAGTGGTTTCCCCTCTTTGTTTGCTCAGCTCGCAGCACTCAGAAAGGCAGCCGTGCCCACCCACCTCCTGGGAGCTTATCTTGCCCCAGAAAAAGATTTTAGATTTCCTTTTTAAATTAAAGCTTAATATTTTTTGTAGTAAAAGAAAAGGAGGCTTGAGTGTAAGGTGATAAACTCACACTTGATTTTTTTTCTGCTGAAGTTAAAGCCCATGTGGATCATTTATTTTAGCAGGAGCAGCCCTGGATTCACCTTAGACCATCCAAAAAGCACACAGGATGGTCAAATTCAGGTCAGGACCTACAATAAACTGATGCTTTGAAAATAATTAGCTGCATCCTCTTATTTCAAGAAACTGAGGACGTGACCACAAGCAGCAGCATTAATAAATATTATTAATATATATAATAAGTATAGACATTTATTAATCCCCTGGGGGATTACAGAGTAAAAGAGGGGGAGGGGTGTGCACACCTGTCAGGTGCCATCCCAGGACTTGCACTGTTTTTAGGGCTGATGGAAACAGCTAAAAGGATTTGCAAGAAACCACTTTATCATCAATGTCTGTTACAGCCAGTGAGCAGACCCTGAAGCTAGGCCAGTGCTAAGAGCCCTTAAATCATTTTAGTCTGGTCCCCACAGTAGCTGGGGTGGTTTCAAAGAGGTGGTGACTTGCAGCATCCTTTGCAGAGGGATTATCCCTGCTGCATCTCGGGGAGTTGTGTGAACTGACTCAGTTCAGTAAAAATTTGGCTTAGTAAAATGTGTTCCCTTGGAACCAGCGTTGCGTTATCTCAGGGAAAGAAGTGGAACTGATTTTTATCTGTTGCACTGGATGGTTTCTAATTGTCCCTGGCCATCCTTTGGAGTTCATTATTTCTCCTTCAGCCGACACGGGCTTCTAATTAGGGGACATAAAATTAAGATGGAAGAGCAGCAGTTTGCAAGGGTATTGCTGCTCGTGAAGGAATCTGGGCTGGATTTATGCCAAAAATACTCTCTTGTGTGCAGGATTTTGGTGGGGAGAGGGTGGTGTAAGCACTGCTGGGTACCAGTGTCTGCACACACCCTGTAAGAGCTGGATTAGCAGAGCAGCCCTTTACCTCCTGAAAGGGGATAATTAGCTCCAGTCCTCCTTGCCCCTTCTCCTGCATCTCTCCTCCATCTAAGGGGCACGAATATTTCCTAAACCAGAGTTTTTCCTACAACAAATTCAGAGTGGATTCTCTCCCTATGGTGGTGTGACTGTGGCTGGGGGTAGCAACTGCAGAAGGGCTCTGAGTGCTGCAGAGGTGATGCTCAGCCCTGGTGATGCATTTTAGCCAATTTATCAATTTTTCCCCTATAATTCCTGCTAGATCTTGAGGGTTTTAAATCCTAAATATCTTTTTCTCCTAGGAGGATGATGTGGCATCTAGAGAGCCCTGTTAAAGTGCTGGTTTTGGGGTACAATTGCGAAGCCAAGAGCTGAAAATGCTTGGCCAAGACCTTCTTAAATCCATCTATTTCCCCATCAGAATGCATCACATCACAACTTTAGGAAGCATAACACTGCTCTGGAAGCAATCTCAGGATCTCATTGACATCTTTTTCTGCCAGCAGACTTCTGGAAGATGTTTGTATAGTTTTTAAACGGGAAGGGAACAGATTCTTCCCCATAAGCCACCCCAGTGCTTCCCTGTGGAGCGTGGTGTCAGTGTTACGTGTTGGCACAAGAAATAGCCCTTTCAGAAATAGGAATTATTTAAACATTACAGAAATCCACAGGTTTTTGGCCTCATCCATCAGCTGCCTGTGGTACCAGCTGCTTTTTGCAGGTGGTTAATAAATGCAAATGTGCTCTGGTGTTTCTCTCTCCCCTCCTTTTATAACCCCACTACTGCCTCATTTTTGTCCCGCTCCTGGTCAGCAGAGATGGCTTTGATGGTGGATTTTCCCCCAGGCTAGAGCTGGGAATTAAGCCTGGCTTAACTTTTGCAGCACAGTGCACCTGGCTGGGGGTTTTCCACCAAGACTCGTTTATATTAAATAATAACATGTAGAGGAGTCTGAGTGGTTTTGGTGAACTGCTGTAAATGCAAAAAAGGGGATTAAGGAGCTTTAGGGCTTTGGTGCTTTAGGTGGAAAAGCCATGAGAACAATGAATTTCCCCCAGGTTTTGTACAGTTTAAAAATTTGTTTTGGAAATGAAAATTGAAAAGTTTTTGCTTCTGTTTCTTATAGGCTGAAAGGTTATTCTAACCCCTCTGCCCTCAGATTTTCCTGGAGCAGTGAAATTTTCAGACACTGGGAAATTGCATACACTGTGTTTATGGTTAAACCAGGACTTTAGTGACTGTGAGTGATGGAATTTGAATTTTGTTAAGCAAACAGGACAGTCTTCTCATATTTTTTTTCATTACTTGGAACAGAGATAGTCCTTGGAAGTGTTGAAGGCCAGGTTGGACAGGGCTTGGAGCAGCCTGGTATAGTGGAAGGTGTCCCTGCTCATGGCAGGGGATTGGAATGAGATCTGTAAGGTCCTTTCCAGTACAAACCGTCCCATGATTCTGTGATTTTAGTAGGACTCAACAAGGCTGAGACATTCCTATGGACGAAAAATACCCTTGCAATGATTTTGGGATATGTGTAAGTGCTCCTGCTGTGGAGCACAAGCCAGATCCTACCCCAAAGGGAGAGACAGAGATGCTTTCCGTGGATCTCTGCGAGGACATCCCCATCCTGGGGATTTTTACACTCTGGAACTGCTCAACTGATGTTTTTCCCTAGAGGTGGAATCCACGCAACACCTTCCCCTGAGCAGCCCAACGTAGCTCGTGTGACCCCCTCTCCTTGCAGGTACTCCCATCCTTTTTGCCTCCCAGGAGACAAAGCAGAGAGCTCAGGGTAGGGCTCAGGGGCGCTGCAAAGCCATCAGCGAGGCACCATGGCCAACCACCACCACACATTTTATAATTTCATTTGATTATTTTTTTTTCGGGGGACTCTGCTGCATCCTGGGCCGCGAGGGGGGAATAACCTCTTTGATTTTATTTTTTTTTCAGTTCTCTCAGGCCAGACACACCACAGCCCTTTGAAACGCTCTGTGTCCCTTACCCCACCCATGAATGTGCCAAACCAACCTCTAGGACATGGATGGATGTCTCATGAGGACTTACGAGCTAGAGGACCCCAGTGCATCCCTTCCGATCATGCCCCCCTGTCTCCACAAAGCAGTGTAGCCTCTTCGGGAAGTGGTGGGAGTGAACATTTAGAAGATCAGCCTTCCGCTCGTAACACATTCCAGGAGGAAGGGAGTGGGATGAAAGGTGAGTGACAAACCAGACCCTGACCCCCCAGCACCCAGAGGCAGGAGGGGAAGAGCCAAAGTTTTCCCGGCAGCGCGGGGCTCTCGCTTGGTGGTTTTGGGCGAGGATCCTCCTGACCAAACGGGGCCTCCCCACGTTTCTTCCCTGCTTAGGAATTCAGGTTTAGGGGAGTATGTTGGGTTTTCTTTTAAGTAGCAGCCAGTCCTGATCTGACGTCTTACACTTGGGTGCCAGTGGGCTGGTTTTGCCCCAAAATCCTATGAGCTGCCAGCTTTCCAAAAAACTGGATTTTTTCCATAGCCTGTGGCTTTTGGCTGCGAGTGGTGCTCTTTTTTCTCTTTTTATGATGGTGAAAAATAGCTTAGAGCAAGTTTAGCGTATGTAAATCACACATGTGATTTACCATTGCAGTGTTTGGTACCCACCAAGTATTTGGGGAAGTTTTGGCTTGGGATACTTGTTTGCAGTGAATTTAACCTGTGTGTTTTGGTTGGTTTTCCCGTTATACCTGCATTTCACAGAGATTTTGGCAATAAATATATGTGGTTCTTGTGGTAAACAAGGCAGAAATGAACCCTGCTTGCTGCAGTCAAAGATGGAGAGCAAACTTCAGGCTGAGGAGGAATGAATAGATAAAAAACTGGGCAAACACACCGACTGTGTGTTCCTGGGAACAGACTGAAAATGACCCTGCAGCTCTCAGACTGATTTAAACAACTCCAGTTTGCGTTAATGCCAAGCAGATTGTGTACAGACCAGTGGTGTATCAGAATAAGGAAATAATTGTATTTTTTAACAGTCACGGGGTCTGATTTTAGTGTAATTACAGACAAATTGAGATATGGATAAATCTGTGTGATGTGGGACTGCCTTTGGCTTGGCTCTGTGTGGCTTTGATGTGCATGAAATTAATGCATGAAAAACCCCTCATGGTTCCAAGGAATGTAACAGAGGCAGGTTGGGTCCTGCAGTCTGTCTGGCCAGGGAGAACTTTTTGGGAGCAAGTGTTTTGGGGGCTGGGGGCTGTTTAACACTACATTTCTCCAGGTTTCTGCAGAAGGAGCTGGGGAGGAGACCATGGGGAGCTTTGACTCCCTGTGATCCACAGCTGCGGCTCCGGGATCTGCGTGGATAGAAATTTCCCAGTGCTGTGCAATCAACCTGTGTGGCCAAATCCACAAAACCCAGAGGCTGTCCACGAGCAGTAATCCATTAAACAACCCCCACGTATTAACTCATCCCCTTGCTGCTGCGTGCAGATGGGAAATGGCCACTCGTCCTCAGGCCATCCCTTCCCAGACTTCCAAACACGATTCCCCCACTACTGACTCAGCCAAATGGCTTTTGTCCCCCTGTCCAGGGACGTGCAGAACCAGATGTTCACAACCTCTGGTGTCTACGCCTGCTGTGTCTTCCCCCCTCTGCTGGGTTTTCTTCAGGCTGAACCATTCCAGTGCCTTCCCAGATGATGTTTTCTAAACTTGGGGTTGTTCCTGCTTCTCCCTGCCAGCTTTTTTTCCAAAAAGTCCACGTTTTATTGAAGGTGTGTTGCCCAAAACTGGGCTTGGAAGCAGAGCAGAGGTTTGTTTGCCTCCAGACAGCATTCCTGTGGCTGTGTAGCTCATCGTCCTCAAATAACAAAGCACTGTGGGCTGCATATGACCCATTGTATCCCCACAGCTTTCCTGAAAATAAAAAAAGAGGACTGCCCGTTCCCTGCACTCGGATCGTGCCGTTTCTTGTTCCTACAGAAACGCACAACTTGGTGCATTTTTATTGGGTTGCCTCGTGTTCCATCCAGAGTGGCTGCTCTGGTTGCCAAGTCCCTTCTCTGAACTGCAGCCACGTCTCCCTGAGCCCCTGCAGGCTCTTGTGGCTGGGTGTCACCCCTGCTCCTGGTCAGCTGGTTCCTTCTTTAACACCTTCCAGGGCATCCAGGAGGATCCAGACCCACAGGATCTGGAATGTGAGGAACCCATGACAGATCCCCACCTGGTTTAGCAGTTGATCTCCCCCAGTGTCACCTATTTCTTTCCTTTCTGTTTATCTTTATGTCTTTCATGTCACCCATTTCTTTTCTTTCCATCTTCCTTCATGCTGAAGGGAAAATGCCCTTTGGCTTTTTCCTGGCTCTTGGTTTCTCCAGAGGAAGATACAGACACTTAGTTCCCCATGGAGCCCATCTGTCTGTCTGTCTGTCCCTTCCTGCATCCCTGCCCATGGCAGGGGGTTGGAATTAGATGATCTTTAAGGTCCCTTCCAACTCAAACCATTCCAGGATTCTGTGATTCCTGGGGCACAGCTTGGGAAGGACCAGGAGGAAGGTCTGGATAGAGCCAGGGGTTTCTGCTGAGAGTATATTCAAGGTGTCCTGTGTGTAAATATGGCAGGGTGAGCTGTTTTCCTTCTAAATTTCCTGACAGCCGTGCCATGACTTTGCAATTAGCTCCTGGTAATTGCTGATTAAAGAGCAGCTCTGCAGGCAGGTGGTTCACCCATCCATGGAGAGCACTGGGAAGTTTGACTTTCCAAGGACTGCGAAGTCACCTTGGATGTCCTTGCACCTCCTGGTTGCCTCTTCCCTGTGGGAAGGCCCCACCACACACAACACACCCTCTGTGTGCTGGAGTGGCTCCTTCTCCCAGCCTGCTTCTAGGATTGCCATCTCTGCTGACAGGAAGGCTCTGGGACTGTCACAGCTCCCCAAAGTTAGGGCATGATCCAGGGAGGCTGATGCAAAGAGCTGCTTCTGTGCTCCAAGCCCCTGCAAAGGTTGGAGATGGGTTTCTTGCAGGGTTCAATGCCTACATGAAGTTGCATTCTCTTCTGGAAGTATCCCTGTGGGCTTTGCCATTGGCAGGGACGTGCCAAAGGCAGGTGTCCCCAGGGGACATGGGATCAGGGAGACTTTTAATGTGCTGTCACTGGAATGGTGTGGTTTTGTGGTAAAATGATGTTGAGATCGGAGCCTGTGCTATAAATGGGGCTTTTTGCTAAGAGGTTTTTATTTATTTTAAACAGAAATCAGTTGAAGAGGGTGCTGGTAGCAGACTTTGGGAGTGTTGCATGTCAGAACTTTTGGAAAACGGTGAATTTCAGCCTGTCTGTGCTCAGTAATTGCTTTCCCTGTGTTTGGTGTGGGCTTGATCTCCTGTGCAGCACTTGAGGAATCCTGATTTGTGTCTGGGGTTTGGAGAGTGTGAGCAAAACACAGCACGTTGGGATTGTTTGCATCCTCTGCTTGGATGCAAGGTGCATTTGGGATCAGCCCAGGCAGCAGGAGACTTCTGGCAGGTGTGTGGATTGCCTTAGGGAACCAAACCAATGGTCCCTCCTACCCTGTCCCTTCCAGTGACGAGGCCTTGGTTCAGGAAGAGGTCATGGACAATCCTTGACTTGCATGTGGAACTCGAGAGTGTGGGACTTTCTGGACTCACACCATGAGATGGGTGTCCCAGCAGTGGGAAGGAGCTCCTGGGTGTCTCAGGATGGGGAAGGGGACAAGGACTGTGGACAAGGTATTGCTGTGAGCAGAGAGCTGGGTAC
This sequence comes from Vireo altiloquus, assembly GCA_013396875.1. NCBI lineage: Eukaryota > Metazoa > Chordata > Aves > Passeriformes > Vireonidae > Vireo > Vireo altiloquus. The sequence goes on along the minus strand of VZRF01010168.1, from coordinate 507,585 downwards.
GCTGTGGCAGAGCTGCTGTCGGGTCCTAGGTAAATGAAGGTCCCTGCTAGATGAAGCAGGTCTTGATTTGGCAAAGCATTTGAAGCCTTTACAAAGGAAAAGTGTCATTTTAGGCCCAGTGCTGTGCTGCAGCACAGACACCTGCAGGGCCCCCCTCCCTTGTGGGGTGTCACCACAGACCTCCAAACCTGCAGAACCCTGAGTAGCTGCTTGTTGTCACATTGCCTTCTCTGTGGAGGACACCCCATCATGGAGTCTGGTGGGGTTTTGAATGTCACCGAGGAAGGAGTCCCCTCCCAGGTTCCTCACTGTGAAACCACATTGATGTCAGGAGGATAAATTTATTTTTGGGTATCCATCCAGCCAGGCACAGAGGTGCTACACTGCAGGTAATGACTGGGAAGGAAGAAGTGATTTCAGTCGGTGCATTTTTAGGTCCCAAGTTTTTGGGACCTTTGAAGCAGGTTTGTGGGGCCATCTTTGATGACACACCATTTTTCCATCCCAAACCCATACCTTTATTTCTCTTTAAGCAGCCAGTTCCATTTTCAGCACATGCCACCATCCCTCATGCCATAAATCAGTGTCTGCCATCTACAAAACAGCCCTTTGCTCATCCCAAGCTCACGAACCTCCACGAGCTTCAGCAGTTCCCATGTTCCTGGGAAAAACAGCAGTGAGGAGCTTGGCATGCAGTGGCACAATGCCAGCTCCCCCTGGGCTAATTCCCAGTGGCTTTCCCACAGAAACCCAACTTCTGAGGACGTGTCCTCATCCAGGGGCTGGTTTCTTATCCCATCCACATCCACAGAGCACTGTGTCCTCCCCAAGGTCTGTGAAGTTCAGTGAGGTGTCCCTCGGGATGCCCCTCATGTCGGTTTTGATGCTGTTCCTCGTGGTTGTGCCCTTCCATGAATTCAAGGGAGCTCTCCTCTCCTTACCTTTGTGTTCCAGATGTCCCAGCCTGGCTGAAGAGCCTCCGGCTGCACAAGTATGCTGCCCTCTTCTCCCAGATGACCTACGAGGAGATGATGGCCCTCACTGAATGCCAGCTCGAGGCACAAGTATGTCCCTCATCACTTGGGGGGTGACACACCTCCAGCACCCCTTGGTGTGTCTTCCTGTGGTTGGGAAGCAGAGAAAGGGAAGTTGGGTCTTGGAGAGTGAAAAAATCCCACATTGTACCTGAAAAAAGCCTTGTCCCCATGTTCTTACTGGTGTCCCAGCATGGAAGTCCCATCACTGCTGCTGTTGGGTTTTTTTTCCAGATGGGATTAAGTTCAGGAGTTTCAGGGGTGCTACCTGCAGCAGCCAACTCCCTTGAAGTCAGTGGGGCTTTGATGGCTGAACGCCTTTGAAAATGTCATAGAATCATAGAATATTGATGATTTGGGTTGGAAATGACCTTACAGATTATCCAGCTCCAACCCCCGCTGCTTTCAGGTTCACCTCTGCATTATCCTTGGGATGAAGAGGATGGGGCAGCACCATTGCTTTCCATGGGTGAGGTGCAACAGGGAGGGACAGACTAGCTGGAAATCTCTATCTTCAGCAAGTTTCTTGAGTGATTTTCTATGTCCCCCAGGAATCCCTGCACTCAGAAATTTCATTAATTTCTAGCAGCACTTTCTGTTTAGGAGAGGAAGGGTTTGGGTTGACCCAGCTGCCCTGGGGAAGTGTTAACGCCAAGTTTTGTGCTGTTTTTGCAGAATGTTACCAAAGGCGCAAGACACAAAATAGTCATCAGTATCCAAAAGCTAAAAGAAAGACAAAACCTGCTCAAATCTCTAGAAGGGGTAAGTAATCACAACCATTTTTGTATTTTTTGTGTTTTTAAGAAGCCAGGAATTAATTCTGGGGTGAAGCACTCTTTGCTTACACATGTTGTGGGGATCTTCTGCAGGGAAATCTGTTATTGGCTCAGCTGCATGTGAATGGTGCCCTTTACCAGATGCTGGTTTTATTTCACAGAATTCCAGAATGGTTTGGGCTGGCAGGGACCTTAAAGACTATCCAGTTCCAACCCTCTGCCGTGGTGGGGGACACCTTCCACTAGACCACATTGATCAAAGCTGTATTTTGCAGAGTGGGTCCTAATGCATCTCTCACACCTCACACAGCAGAGATGGATGTACCCTGCAGCCCTGGCCAGCTCCAGGGTGCTCAGAATGACTTGAGCTTTCCTGGAACATCCTATGGGCACCCTGTCCCCAGATAAAACACCAGACACCTGCATCAGTGCCTGAACAACATCTTGAACTTCCAAGGAGAATAAATAGAAACTTCTTTATCACTTCAAGAAAAGCTTAAACCCTGCAGAAAGGACTGTTGAGGAAGCAGCAGCACCACAGCCTTGCTGGGAGCAGCTCACCCAACCTCTCCCTATTTATTATTGCTGTATTATATTATATTTAATTGCACCATCTTCAAACAGCAACTTGCAGAGCCTCCCACTAGGGGCTTTTAAATACTTCTGTGGTGTGTTGCTATTTATTGGTGTTTTCCTTAGCTCACTGCTTCACTATTTATTTATAATACGGGCTTGTGCTCAGAGTATGGCAGGAGCTAATAAAGCCATATTTACCTCTGTTATTAATAATAACTATTAAATCCAAGAGCTGCATGGAGCTGGCTGCAGCTCTGTGTTTTCCAGGCGATTGCACAGCCTCTTCCCCCGCTTCTCTGCCGGGATTTGGAAATCTGGTATTGATTGAGTGCCACTGTGTGGGAGCTGGAGCCCAGCTCAGCTGGCACAGCCAGCCACGCACACTGTAAAATACAGGAGAAAAGTGGCAGGGACTGGTTTGGAGCCCTCCTGGGGTGGGTTTGGGCTGTGACCCTGTCCAGCTTTCCTGGGGCTCGGAGCTGCCTGTGAGCTGCTTTCCCTGGGAGGAGACGTCTCTGGTTTTCCAGGCTTCCCATCCAATTTTTGCTAAACAAGAGCATGTGTGGGACTTGATGTTTTTGGGCAGTGTCTCGCTGCTAAAGATTGCTGCTTTCTTGGAAAGAGCTGCTCCACCCCTCTCTGTTAGTTAGCAGGGCAGGATTTTTTCTCAGAAAAAGAGTGCCCAGCAGACTGACACCAGATCTTTGTGAGAAGTGGAGCTGGGACGTCCTAGAGTGAGCTGGGAATGCAGCAGGAATTAGAATTGCCAACAGTTTCAGGGCTTGCACACATCCCATGTGCCCACTTAGCGTCCCTTCCTTCAACTCATCAGGATTCACTCCAAAAGCTGCTTCTTTCCAAGCAGTGTCCCACGAGCCAGACCATGCAGGAGCCTGTTCTAGTCCAGGCTACGTTAAAAATAAAATGCAATTATTTCCCATCAGTGGGACAAAGATCTGACCATAGAAATGGAGTTCTTGATCCACACCAGGAGCAAGGCTGGGGTGCACCCAAATTCTCTCCCTCCTGGGTGGATCTGTCCCAGGATCTCCAAGCTGAATGGTTTTGCTGTGGGAGTATCAGTTCACCTCATGGTGTCCCCTTCTGTGTCTGACCAAAAACCACCTGCTCCCCTTGAAACCCTCCCAGTCCCTTCTGCATCCGCTCCACCAGCCCATCCCAGAGTGGACAGGGATGTCCCCACTGCTGCCACAGGACAGGCTCCTGCATCCCAGCACAGTCCTGGGCTCTGAGATGATTTCAGGATGCCATGGCAAGCAGTTTTGGGGCAGAGCAGTTAATGGGGAGCCAGGCTTGAAGGTGGTGCTGGGAATGGGAAACAAGCCCACGTTAGTGTAATTCCAGTGAAATAGAGCTTAGATGTTGTAATTGTGGAATTGGTGGGGAATGAACAAGATACTCGCTGCTCTGGGCATTGAAATCTCCCAGGCTCAGTCCCTCTCGTGGAGTTGCCATCTTCCTGGGGGAAATCTGGAAACACTGAAGCTGGATTGTTGTTGGATTTGGGTCCCAGGGGTTGATAGGCCACATTTATCTCTGGGGATTCAGGTCTGAACACATCCATGGATAATCAGTCCCTGCAGCACTCCCCTGATGTAAGGAGAAGACTTGGTGAATAAAACACGGCGGTTGACTGTGGAATGCAGCAGGATCCTGAAGCAGGAGCAAAGCCGTTGGCTTCACTGGGAATTCTCAGGGGAGGGGTCTGCTTTACAGCTGATGTCCCATTGTCCCTGCAAAGACAAACCCTCTTCTCTCCAATCCACAGGACATCCTGGAAGGTGGCAACTTGCGTGTCCCGCTGCAGGAGCTACACCAAATGATCCTCACCCCCATCAAAGCCTACTCTTCCCAAAACTCGAGCACGGAGGACCACAGCCGGGACGTGGACTCGCACCACCCCTCCTCCCTGCTGGGCTCGGACAGCCAAGGCTCCGACTGCAAGGACTCTGCGGCGGCTGGGATGCAGCAGCACCATCTGCCAGGGTGTGAGGGCGAGTCAGGGGGAGCCCCTCTGCCCGAGGGGGACCTGCCTGGGCAGTTCACCCGAGTGATGGGCAAAGGTGAGCAGCCCTCGCTTGTCCTTGGGGACTTCTCACTAGGGAGGGTTGCTCTGGGGCACGAGGTGTGCTGTGGCAGTGCTGGCAGCCACCTTTCCCTGAGCTCCTGCAGGTCCCAGTCTGAGGGGTGATGGCTTTTTGAGGTCCTGTCATGCTGGGGTTAGAGGTAAGAAGGTAAGGCAGGTGGGCTGGGATTTGGGGGAGGGGCAGCAGTGGCCCAAGCTGCCTGCCCAAGGTCCAAGGTGGATAGCGTGCATTCTGAGCCCCAGGTCCAAGCTGGATAGCATCCTCTCCCTGCCCCAGGTCAGAGGCAGAAATAGCAACTTTTCCCAAGGTAAGGAGTGGAGGACTTCCTCTCCCTTCCCGTTCAGAGCCCTGGGGTCATCTCACTGACCCAGAGGTGTTCTCAGTAGCGTCATTTGGACTTATTCTGCTTGGAGCAGGGTAGCAGTGGTGCGTGGGCTGGACATGAGCCATCTTGACTGCAAATCAGTGGGTCCAAGCCCCTTTTTATGCCCCAGTTTGGATGCAGGACATCCAGAATACTCCAGTGCCATTCCATGTCTAGTGCAGGGTGCACAGCTTCACATCAGGGATGACACACTGGGAGGTGACAGGAGCAATCTGAGGTGGGGACCAACCTCCTGTGCCATTTTCAGGGCTCTTGGAGCAAATATCTGTGAGCTTCGGTGTGCCCTAACCCTTGTGGGTGGCACCTGCAGTGCTGGCTGCATGGAGGGAGATCTCCCTGCAGAAGAAGAAGGGGGAGTGCTATCCATAGGAGACTGGGAACAGAAAGAACCTCATCAGGATGCTACAAAGAAATATCAGCCTTGTCCCTGTTTCCAGCCTTTTTTGCAAAAAAAAAAAAGCTGAGATGTTTTCTATACAGAAACCTGATGCAGAGTTTGTCCCCAGCTGGTTGCCTGCAGAAACAGCCACATGTGGGCCTCTGGCCCCTTTTTATTCCTGTGACAAATGCTGAAGTGTGGCAAAAGCCCTGCCAAGATGTGGTGTCCTCCTGGATCTCTAGGCATTCCTGCCCAGGGGTTTGCAACAGGAGAAACTCACTCCTCTGTGAGCTCATTCCCACTTCCTTCAATGACACTCATTCCAAAAGAGGTTAAAATTTGTCAGGAAAGGTGGGAATCCACCACTCTGCAGTGGGGGCAGATTTTGGCCATGGGAGCAGGAGCTCTCTTGCCTATGAATAGGGATTAATCCTGTGACCCTGAGTTGCTTAGGTCTAATTTTGGGGACTCCAACAGTGTTACTCTGGATTTACACCATCATAACAGAGAACAAAATCTGGCCCTAAATATAGGAAGGCACGGCAGGAATTGGGGAAGGGTGTTTTTTCTCACTGGCCAAAAACTTCTCGTGGTTACAAGGGAAATGGGATGTCCAAGGTGTTGTGGGATCCTTCCTGTGCCCCATCTTGGTGTCCCCATCCCCATTTCCCTTCTCTTCTTTTTTTTTTTCCAGTCTGCACACAACTTTTAGTTTCCCGACCCGATGAAGAGAATATAAGTTCCTATTTACAGCTCATAGACAAATGTCTAATCCACGAGGTGAGTCGCGTCGGATCATCTAAAACTGTTGTTCCCATCACTTGGAAACTGTTTCCAAAGTGTCTGTTTATGTAAACCTTTCGGTTTCTAACACAAATATTTTTGGGGGGTATTAATAGTAATTCTGAACAGGCTTTGGAGCAAGCAGTAGCTCCAACGTGGTGCATGGAAATGTTGCTTCCCCCCCACGCTGGTTTAATTGCCAAGGCCTGGAGCTGGGAAATTCATCTGGCTCGTGACAGTCCCATCAGCAGCTGGATGAAAGGAAGAATCTCGGGATGAACGTGCAGGCGGTTTCCATCAGACAGACCCGGCGATCCCTTGGCGTTGCCTCCTCCCGTTTTGCAGCACGTGGTCTTGGGATTTTGCAACAGGGATTTTACATCTGTTTCTGCTCCCAGCGGATCCGCCTTGGCCGGGTGATGGCTTGGGATGGCCCAGACTGTGCCACAGGGCTCTGGCACGCTCCTGCCCGGTGGCAGGGAGGGATGGCTGATGTCCCTGCTGTCCTGCAGTGTCTCTTACCCACCCTGGCTGTACCTGGAGGAACAGGCTGCTTCCATCACCTGCCCATATGGCAGGGAGCAGAAGTGGTGGAAGCTGAGGCCTGGGGACAGAGAGCAAAGCCAGGAGGACATGGAACTTTTCCCAAAGTGCCTGCACTTTTTTCCCCAGAGCCAGCCTATGTCCTAGGACCACCCTCTGTGTTGGCTCCGGTGTAATCAGCATCAGGAGAGAGCATCTCCACCAGAGTGGCTTGAAGCAATCAAGTCAGGCACTAATTAGTCTCCAGATTGTCCTCTGGAGACGTCTGCTCCTCTCCAGCAGAGATCTTGGGTGTCTAAAGTTAGCAGTGGTGGCACATGGGTGTCCCTGTCACCCACACCTCCTGCCTGGAGCTCTGGGAGCAGGTCTGTCCCTGCCAGGGTGACCTTTGCAGAGAGCCTGGGTGGGTGACAGGCTCACCCCGGGTGACCTCCCCCAGAGCCTGTCGGTGCCAGGATCACAGCCAGGCTCTGCCCAGCCCCAAGAAGGGGGATAGGATGCAGGATGCCACAGGGCAGCTCAGCTTTCCAAATCCCAGCTTTGCCCACCCTGGCAGCATTTCTAGAGCCACATGTAAGTGACAAGTGTCACCACCCGTCGGGACCCACCATCAAACTCCTCCTCTGCCAAAAGGAGTTGGCAGCCTTGAAGCAGAGCTGGGCTGTCACCCTGGGACACAGGGAATGCCGCTGGAGCGTTTTCTCCACCTGACATGAGTAAATCCTCAAGAAAAACCAGTGTTTCCCCCTGGACTTGCTGGTGGGGCTCCACTCACCCCATCACCTGCTCCAGCTGCTTTTCTTTACCTGCACACCCACTGTGCACAACCCCTGCTTGCTTTGTCCAGAAGAATATTCATGCATTTCCTGTTTTTCTCTCTCTCTTTTTTTTGGGCAGGCGTTTACAGAGATCCAGAAGAAGCGGCTGCTGTCATGGAAACAGCAGGTGCAGAAACTCTTTCGGTCTTTCCCTCGGAAATCCCTCCTGGAGCTGTCGGGCTATCGGCAGCAGAGGAGGTACGCAGGATTTCGGGAGGGGAGGGATGGATGCAGTGGCCAGAGCAAGAGCACTCCAAGTGGGAACAATGTCTCCCAGAGGGAGGGATGGGTTCTGCTGGGTTCAGAGCCACGTTTAGGGAGGGAGGAGGGTTGGAAGAGCTTCAGCAGTGAAATCCCAGGCGTTGGCTGGGAAGGGAACACAGCAGTCATTGTCCTTGTGCATGTGGTCACTGCCTTCCCCTCGGATCCCACCCTGTCTCCATGGCTCCAAACCCAGTGCCTCCCAGCTGTGCAGCCTGTCTCCAGCACAGGGCTCTTTCCCTGCTGCCCTTTGATGGTGGCATCAGCACTGGAGTTTCCTCAAAAAGCTGTCAAAACTGGCAGAAAAAGAGGCTGGAAGCTTTCAGAGGGTGCAGAGCCAGAGGTGCAGTAGAGAGCCAGGCAGGACTGTGTTGGGAACACCGTGTTTGCTCACTTCCAAGTGATGCTGGATTTTGGGTGATCCTAGAAAGCGTAGGGTTTGTGCCAAGAAGAGGTATTTTAAAATCACATTTAACAACGACATCAGCCCTTTATTTCATTCTGCAAAGCTTGGTTTGTTACAAGTTCTTTGTACCCAAAAAAAAAAGTGTTTTGGAGATAACTGGGAGTATAGGAACTTCCAGGATGAGATTTCAGGAAAGCACCTTTAAGTCAGCCCTCTCTAATAAAACTTGGATTCGTTAAGTTGTTCTAACCAAATTTTACAGAACTTGAGAATTCTCAAAGGCCGGGGGGGGATGATATTTGTAAAAATGAACCTCCTGGAAGGGGAAAAAGAAAACCCAACAGCATAAGCTGAAATTTTAATTAGACACTGGAGAATCCACTCAAGAGAGATCTCAAAGAAATCAGGTGCCCAGGGCATTACCTGAATTATTTTAGATTGTATTTAAGAACAGGCCCAGTTTGCAGGGATAAAATAAACTTTAAAGAGAACAAATGTGGACCTGAGAACTGCAGAGGGGGCAGGAGGGCAAGGAGACAGGAAGAAGAGAGGAGGATGCTGCACACCCAGACCACCTCCTTCCCGCTGTCGGTGCAGGATGGAGGAGCCACCCTGGGTGGGATGGGAGGGTTGGGAACCCCTCACAGCACTGTCCCCTCACAGGGGTCATTGTCTCACCCTCAGCCTCTCTCTCTCCGCAGCCGAGGCTTTGGCCAGTCCAACTCCCTCCCGACAGCCGGATCCGCGGGGGCAGGGCTGGGCCGGAGGAACCCCCGCCAGTTCCAGATCCCCTCCCGCAACCTCCCCACGGCCCGGCTGGGGCTGCTGGGCCCCACTGGGCTGCTGGGCACCCCCCAGCGCAGCCCTGCCGCCAGCCCCGCCATCCTCAAGCAAGGCAGACAGGTTGGTCGGCGTTCGTGGCATCTCCGGCTCTTCCCTCCATTTCCCACGAGCTTCTTTTGCCTTTCCTTCTCTAACTTGTCCAGATCCCCACTTTTTTCCCAGTCTTCAAACAGTTGGCAGACATTTGGGTTGTGTTCCCCTCTGTGCAGTGGGATGTGGAAGTGGGACCAGTGGGAGGGGGACAAACCAAGAGGCAGAGGGGGAAAAGCTGAGTCCTTAAAGTGGCTTATAAAACGGGGAGAGGGGATTTTGACAAGAGCAGATAGTGGTAGAAGGGGGAAGGGTTTTAAATTGACAAAGGGGGCATTTAGATGTGATATTTTGAAGACATTCTTCTCTGCGAGGGGACCAAGGCCCTGGCACAGGTTGCTCAGAGAAGCTGTTGGCTGTCCCATCCCTGGAAGTGTCCAAGGCCAGGTTGGATGAGGCTTGGAGCAACCTGGTCCAGTGGAAGGTGTTCCTGCCCATGGCAGGGAGTTGTAACTAGATGATCTGTAGGTCCTTTTGAAAGTCCCTTCCAGCCCGAACCATCCTGCGATTCTACAAGCCCAAAGTGGTTTTAAACCCTTGGCACGGAGGGCTTTGCTTTGCATCCCACACTTTGTGTTTGCTCCCCGCAGAACCTGTGGTTTGCCAACCCCGGGGGCAGTAACAGCATGCCCAGCCGGAGCCACAGCTCCGTGCAGAGGACGCGCTCGCTGCCGGTCCACACGTCCCCGCAGACCATGCTGATGTTTCAGCAGCCAGGTAGGCAGCAGAGGTGCTTTTCCACTTACCCACAGCTGGGTGAGATAAGGGGAGGGGAGAAGAGCTGTGCTGGTGAGCCTCCCCACAGGCACACAGCCCATTCTGGCACAGCTTGCTCCCACTGGGGTATCTCTGCATTCCTGGGTTAACCAGAGACATCTCTGGAGGGATTTCTGACCCTATATATGCCATTTTGACCCTATGTATCACGGTGCTGGTGCCTTACCTAACTTGCTGCTGAGAGGCTCATGTCGGGCAGGAAGGTAGCTCATCCATCACTTTTTCCTCATGGATGGACACGGAGCCTGGGTGCGGAAGGACTGCCTTCACACACTCAAGGGAAATTCTTTCCACAGTGCGTGTGAAGGGAAATGGTGCTGTGTCAGTGCTTCCTTCCCAAACACTGCCAGAGTGCTCCTGTATACAGGAGCATCCCCTGATTCAGGGAGGATCCTGCTGACCTTGGACCCTGGACCTGGAGCATCCTGGCCCTGAGGAAGCCTGTTGGTGTATCCCTTCCTTAGCCTTTGAGCATGCCTTTTCCTCCCAACGCTTACAACAATTTACACCTCGGCACAGGGAATCCATCTCCCAGTAAACTCACCCTCCTCCCTGCACTGCTGCTGGTTGGGGCTGGCAGCTCCCTGGCCTCAAACGCCGGCAGTGTTTAACTGCAGCATTTGGGCAGCAAATGTTCCGTGCAGCAGGAGCAGCAGCTGTTCCCAGGTATTGATTAAACACCGGGACAAGGGCACATTTCTCAGGCGTTGGAGGAGAATAAATGGGTTTCTTTTCCCGCGTCAGCCTGCGGTGGATGAGGGCGTAGGAGGATTGGGGAGCCAAAGACGTGGATTAAGTCGCAAGGAAAATCTTTGCTTTGCATCCCACACTCTCACAAACCACTGTTTGCTGGGCTGTGGGGGGACCTCAACCCTCCTGGAGCTCATCCCGTGTTCCTGTGAGCCAGTGAAAAGTGGGAGATGCCGTCCAGCACAGTAGCACAAGCTGTATTTGCAGGTTTTGCTGCGGGGTCGAGAAAGTTTGCTGCTGTTTAGATCAGGACAGGAGTGTTGGAACACTCCCAACTTCATGTGTGTGTCCCCCTTTTTGTGCTCAGCCTCCCAGGGATGTGGCAGGGATGATGTGGGCGACTGAGTGGGAGCCAAGCTGGTCCCAGAGAAGCCAGACAGTGTCTCTGCTGGTCTGTGCTGCCATCCCATGTCCGAGCACTAACCTTGCCTGCACGGACAGCATCCATCCCCGGGGATGAGCAGGGCTGCCCTCTCCCTGGGTGGAGTTTCTACTCTCACTCCAACTGCCCCCTAGATCTCTTTTCGGCACCTGAACCCCTTCAGATTCATGCCTTATGGATAACAGGGGGTGATGACTGCTTTTGTGAGTGAAGATTTTTTTGGGAGTCCCGTGAGACCCTTCTGGGGCATTTTTCAGATAGTTTCCCCACACAGAGCAGGCAAGCAGGATCTCTGCCAGGTGCCTGACCAGGGTCTCCTACTTCCCTTTCTCCCTGCAGAGTTCCAGGTGCCGGTGACTGAACCTGACATCAACAACAGGCTGGAGTCCCTGTGCCTGAGCATGACGGAGCACGCACTCAGCGGTGAGCATTCCCTCCTCCTGGGGCTCTTCCAGCACGTCCACGCCGCCTCCGCTGAGCCCCCCAGCACCTGCCCCTGCCCCGTGCCCCCCAAAAGCTGGGACAGGCTGTGGCTGTGAGAGCGGGACGGCGGCGGGGCTGGATGCAGGGATGCCCCTGGGGATGCTCCCAGGAGTGTTCAGACAGGAATATTGGCTTCTCTCGTTGAGGTGGCCAGGGCAGGGGGTAAGGCCGAACGCAGGGATCGCACCAGCACTAGTGGAGACCGTGCTAATTAGCCACTCATCAGCTTGCTAATGATAATTAGTGTTAGCTCGCTACTCTTGTTAGCTCTCGATAAAGCCCCTGCCGCCGGTGCGCTCGGATGGGTCACAGGCTTTCGAATGTTGTACCCTTCCGCCACCGGATCCCTCGTTTGGCTGGGGGTACCCCACAGCTGGGGGCTAAATCCCTGCCCTGTGCCAGGGGCTGTGCCAGCAGCTGTGCCAGGGGCTGTGCCAGGCGCTGTGCCCTGGGGCCGGCAGCTCACACAGCCGGGGGTGCCAGCGGATAACGGGCACGGGGAGGGAGGAGGACCGGGGCAAAAACAAGCAGGGAAGATGGAAAAGGCAGCAGCAGCAGCGCCCGGTGCAGCACAAAGCACCGACACCAGAAGCTCCCAGTGTCCCTTGGTGACACACTGGACCCCCAAGCACAAGGGATGACCCCCAGCGATGGGATGAGCACGGCCGCCGGCATCGCCCGGATCCCCGAATGACCAGCTCGGGTCTCGCTGCGGAAATCCTGGACTGTGGTTGAGGACAGGAGCCCTCGGAGAGGACGAGTGCCACCAGGAGCCCTCGGGGAGGACAAGTGCCACCAGGCTTCCTGCGGATGCAACAGCCCCTCCCAGGGAGAGGAACACGAGAACAAGGACTGTGGGAAGCAGCAGGGCCCTGGCAGCATCCCTGGCTGGGAAAACAAGGACACTTCTGTCACCCGAAGCGTTTCTCCGGCGTGTGCCCAGCCGAGGCTTAGCTGTCTTGTTCCTCTGCAGGGTACTGTTCCTCCAAGTTATTTTTTCCAGGTCGCATTCCCCGAGCCTCTCCAAACCGGTCGTGCTATAAATAGCTCTTAAAAAAATAAACCTTTCGGGGGAGAAAAAAAAAAAAAAGGCGTAACAAACCTGTTTGTTTTTAGTGTCAAGGAGGGAGGTGGCTCTGGTGCCCCAAGTGGTAACAGGGAATTCTGTGTTCCGGAGCCACTCTGGGAGCTGCCTCCCACCGCTCTTCATCTCGGGGATGGGGTTTGGGATGGGGAATGGGGGGATGGGATCAGGGCTGGAGGGTTGGAAGTGCTGTTGGGTGCTGATTTCTGTCCCCGGGGAGTGGGGACAGGGGGCTGCTGGTACTGGCTGAGCTGTGAGGCTTTGGGGTGGGTCATGGACCCCTCATTCCTGGGATTGGGCTGTGGCTGGATGCATCCCTGCTGTCACGGGATGCTGGGAATGGGCTCTGGGGAGACAGAAAGGACTCCTGGGGCTTTTTCTCCTTCCATGATCCTCGGATGGAGGAAAATTTTGCATCCTCCATGGTGCAGGTGTTGCAGGGCTGGGTGAACTGTGGGCAAGGCAGCCTCTGGAACCAGCTCTGTCCCTGTCCCCTGAGTCCTGGTCGGGGGCATGTGAACGTTTCCCACTGCAGGAGAGTCCCAGATTGTCATCTACCTTGTGACGAGTCCAGGCTGCCCAGAACCCCACTCTGCTCCTGGAAAAGTGGTTGTGGGATTGTGGCAGAAGGCCTGGACTGGTGTTGGGACAGCGACTCAAGGGAGCTGCTGTGGGGTGGGGACAGTCAGTGGCACAGAGGGACCAGCAGAGCACTGACACCCCAAAACCCTTCTGCACCCCTTGGGGAGATGGGAAGCAGTGAGCGTGGCTCTGACACCACCTTGCCATAGGGACTGTGGGTTGGGGGTGCTCTGGGGGATCCATCCCCCAAATCCCCAGCTGGGGGGGTACCAGTGCTCACTGGGGCTGCTCCTAATTCTCCCTTCCCGCTTGCAGATGGTGTCGACAGAACCTCCACGATCTAGAAGGCGTCGCCACGGGGACGCTGGCCGGGACAACAACTGCTGCAGGTCCAGCGGCGAGGTCGGGGCTTGAGGGAGCCTCAGCGATAGCTTGCATCCTTTCTCCTCTCTCCTCTCCTCTCCTCTCTCTCTTTCTCTCCCTCTCTCTCTCTCTCTCTCCTGTTTTAATTTTGTGAATGTGTAGATTGTCCTTGTGAACATACCATTAGACTTGGATTTGTGTTGTCATTTATTACATCCATGCTAGGGGGGGAAAAAGACGGCAAAAAAAAAAAATCTCAGCGACGATGATGAAGCAGCACGGGGAGGTTGGGGGGGATCCGGAGGAGGAGGAGGAGAGTGCTGACAACAGAGGGTTCACCGGAGCACTGTGGGCAAACCCTGTTCCTGGAGGAGGATACCAAGGAGCATGGAACACCACGCGGGGGTGTGTGACCAAAAACCCTTCGGGGAGGATTTTCCTGCCCTTCCAGGGCCTCAGGGCCGGTAGTCCTGTCTTGTTTCTCCACGTTCAGGCACAGAGTGACCCGGCAAGCCCAGATTGAAAGAGAAATAATAAAATAACCCCAGAATTCCTTTCTGTTTAGCCAAGAGAGCCGCAATGTGGAGGCAGTGTTGTGCTCAGGGCAGCGGAGGGTCGGCGGGTGCACATCCCTGCGCCCTGCTTGGATCGGGATGCGGGATGGCGTGGGGGCATCTCGCCCAGAGGAGGGTCCTGGGGGGAGTCTGGGAATTGGGGGATGCTGGGAGGGGTTCCGTGTCTCTTGCTTTGCCTGTGCAGGTACTGGGAAGCTGCTGCATCCTGGCTCCACACATCAGGCCCAGCCTGCCCAAATCCACCCATAAGGGACTTTTCCAGCGTGGCCAATGAGGGATGAAGGAGGCCCCCAAAAAACCCAAGCCACAAAGGGCACCAAAGTGCAGCTGCACATCCCTGTTTTCTTGGCATTAACCGTGTGCCAGGCAGGAGATCGGGATGGCAGTGGCTGGGCTGCCCCTCACCCGCCTCTGCTTTTTATAACGGGAGCTAAATTTGGTGTTAAATTGGTGAATTTGACCTGGCACTACTCAGACCTGAAGCAATGTTCCCACCGGTCCCGGTGCTGTTCCGAGTCCTCTGATGGAATAACAACAAATATAAAATCAATTAATTGAGGTGATGAGTTGAAGCAATATTCCCAGAATGGGCTGTGAGGACGTGGGCAGCATTGTGTGCTGGTTTTGGAGGGAGCAGGGCTGGGGGCTGAGGGGGAGCCGGAGCATGGGCGGGGCTGGGAGATGTGTGAATCCTTTTGTCATGCAGCGTTTTTAAGTCATTGCATTGAAAAAGAAAAAGAAATACATATATATATATATATATATACACACACAAAAACCCAAGTGCCAAATGCCATGTTTAATGTTTCCTGTTCCTTGGTGTCCTGCTTCCCGGCAGACAGGAGGCTGAAGAGGGGTGATGGAGAGGGTGGAGAAGGGAAAACCTGAAGGCCAGGGAGGTTGGAAGAGGTGTGAGGAGGTGAAGGCGAAGCAGGGTCGGCGCTGGGGACCTGGGTCACCCCCGAGCACCCCCAGCTTGTGAGGTGCGAGCAGAACCGCCGTAGCAGGAGACTCCCTCAGGGAGACTCCAGAGTATTTACAGAGCTGAAATTCTATTTATTCCTTCGCTGACTATGGACACAGAGGTTTTCTGATTGTTCAGAGATATTATTTTGGATATTTTACCTATTAACTTGCTATGGCTGGGAACCATGATAATGTCTGTTATTAACAACCACCAAATAATTCAATTGTTTTTTCCTTTTGTTGTTAAAAAAAAGAAAAAAAGCTTATTTTCCATTGACAGTGTAGAGGTTAATAACGACTTAGTTGTGTTGCTGTTTCTTGTTTTGTTTCTTGAGTAATAACAACAAAAAAGGGGCTTCAGTTGCGTTCGGGAAGTGCTGCCTGGCTCTGGCTGCCGGTGCTGAGTGCGGGCGGCAGAGCTCCAGGGAAAGAAGCTTAAAAGGATTAAAAAAAAAAAAAAAAA
>VZRF01010168.1:430962-482149 GCA_013396875.1 Vireo altiloquus | reverse complement strand
ATTAGTAATAATAATATTTTTATTAGTAGTAATACGGTTGTTTATTAGTATTTGTTATTATTAATAATTATTATTGCTCTCTCTGCCTGATAGCCAAGCATAGCACACAGCTACCACAGCCAAAGGGGCAACACACACCAGCCCCAGAGCTGGGATAAGACCCATGGAACACCTGGGATCACAGCATGGAAAACCTGGGATCACACCCATGGGATACCTGGGATCACACCCATGGGATATCTGGGATCATGCCCATGGACACCTGGGATTTACACACTCCCAGGACACCTGGGATCACAGCCATAGGACACCTGGGATCACACCCATGAACACCTGGGATCATGCCCATGGGACACCTGGGATCATGCTCATGGGAAACCTCGATCACACCCATGGAACAGCTGGGATCACACCCATAGGATACCTGGGATCACACCCACGGGATATCTGGGGTCACAGCCATGGATCACTTACGTAGCTTCCACGACGACGCCGACCCCGGCAGGCTGTAAGGCTTCTGTGATGGCGATTGCAATTTGTTTGGTAAGGCGTTCCTGGACTGAGGGAATGACAGGGAATTCAGACTCCCAGAATCCCAGAATGATTTGGGTTGGAAGGAACATTAAATCTCATCTTGTTCCCTCCACCATGGACAGGGACACCTTCCACTAGACCAGATTCCACCAAACCCCCTCCATCCTATTTTCCATTTGTATCCTGGAACAGACCTTTTATTTTCTTGTTTATATTTGGAGCCATTTTGCATTCCATCTCTCCAACCACAATTTGTTCTAACAGCTCCTCCAGTTCCCATTTTGCAGTTAGGTTTTCCTGCCTCTCTGCTCTGTTTCAGTTTTTAATGTGTTTGTTCCCAACGTTACTGCTGCACCATTTATTCCACACGCTCAATTTCTCTTCTTAAGGAAAGGAAATTGAGATAAAAAATGAGCTTTGTCCTGCGAAGCTTTAGTTCCTGCAGCTCTAGCACCCTCTATTCACCAGCTTGATGGTCACTGAGACTTCTCTTGCCAAAAACAGGCCAAATTTAACCACAGGACAAAGGCAGCAGGCTCAGCCCAACTCAAGGCTTGATACCCTGCAGCTTCCTCCCCTTCTCAGGGAAAGGAGGCAGCTCTTGCTTCATTGCCTGAGACAAGAATTCCTGAAGGCATCTCTCCAAATCTCTGTGGGAGAGTTCATCCCCAGCAGCATCCAATCAGTTTAGTTATTCCTGGCAGCTTTACCTGTTTGCACACTTATCCACAGAATCAGTTCCAGCCTCCACCTACATCCCTAGGTAGATGCTACCCTTCACTGGGAATGCAAGGGCCAAGTACAATAGACCTCTTCCAAAAGAGGTTTTTCTCACCTGTTTTTCTCAACTCAAACTCCACATCTCTCGTCCACCCCCAATCACCACCCCCCTGCACTGACCAGGAAAGGAGTGCACACAACAAACCCCAAATTTCATGTTTACCTTGTAATCTTCTGCTGTATATTTCCACGATCCTAAAGGAGAAAGGAAAAAGACAATATTGTAGTTATTTCCAGCTGGCCACTGACTGATCTTCACAATTAGCTATCCAAAGAGATCACTGTACTGATCTGTGTCCTTCCTGGAAATCCATGGCCATGCCCCAGGCTGGCATTCCTCACAGACTTCTCTTGGAACATCACTGTGTTCAGTGACAGGTTCCCCCCACCTGCAGCTCCAGGGACTATTTTAGGGCAAACCAGTCACTTCTCCTCTGCTCTCCATCTGTGGGTTTGGAATTCATTGTATCCACCTGCACTGCACAGTTTTGGGGGAATTCATGTCCAAAGGCTTCCTGAACCCCAATTCCTGAGCATCTCCCTGTGCTTCAGACCAGGGCAAATGCTGCCTTAAGGACAATTCAGATAATGGATTCCCAGGAGGCTGCTGAAATTGAGCAAGAAGTGTTTTGGATTCTTGCATTTAGCCACAAATTTAGCTAAGAACAATGAGACAGAATTGGTCTTATTTAAAACAAATCTCTCCACCCATATCTCACCCCATCCTTTACATTTCAGTGCAGGGATCACCTTAATGGTCCCCTCCAACACAACTTCAAATTTAAGCCATTGGTGGGCAGTGCAAGTGACACTTACTGACAGTTCTAGAATCCACACATTTAAAAAAATCTATATAATTGCTCTGTAACACCAGGGGTTGTTCATGCCAACCTCAAATGCTTAATTACACTGCAAGTGGCCACAAAAAGGAGCTGCTATTGCAAGCTTTGATACCTGTCTGGTCACACCAGACAAAAGCCAGACACCAGCAGGCAGCCTGAGGCATCATTTACAAGAATCACCCCGACAATGAGACTCTCCTGCTGTTTTGGAGAGAGAATTAAATGCACAAACTCCCCTCCAGCAACGAAATGGTTGTGTTTTAGCATAAAACAAAGCAGTACAATATTTAGATTAACTGCATGGATAGGAAACATGCTGATGCTCAGATACTGCATAGAAGAAGTCTTAACAAGGTGTTTATGTAAAAACAGTTATTTAAAAGAGCTTTTTCAAGCCTCAGCTTAAAATCCAGAGAAAGATGTTTGTTTACTGAATACAGGTCATCCACAACTACAGAAACTCACCACATTAGACTAATCCTATTATGAAAGATTAGGCCTAGAGCACCAACAGCCTCACAAATCTTTGCTTGAACACTGGTTGCATTATATAGGGCACGAAAGGGTTGGCCCACCAACCTCTTCAAGGCAAGCACTCAAAAGTGAGAACATTTTGTTACACAAGAATCTAATCTGTTCATTATTGCAGTATATGGGAGTTTTACCCTCACTTTAAAGAGAGGCAAGATTTAACCTCTGAGCACAGTGCAGGAAGCCTTGCAC
Source organism: Vireo altiloquus (assembly GCA_013396875.1). Taxonomy (NCBI): domain Eukaryota; kingdom Metazoa; phylum Chordata; class Aves; order Passeriformes; family Vireonidae; genus Vireo; species Vireo altiloquus. Next base: position 479,270 of record VZRF01010168.1, on the reverse strand, counting down.
ATATTGATGCAGGTTTCCATACTGAGGATAAATAGTAAGAAAATTGTACATTTCTAGCACCATGTTGCCATTTGCATTAAAAAAAAAAAAATCACTAAAAACCATTTTGAGCTCCTTTTTACTACTGCAGTCAAGAGATTATAGAGACCAGAGCAAGCACAGACCAGTAGATGCATATTTCAAACATGATCCTTAATCCTGCACTGGAGCCCTGCAGAAATGAAGCCACGTGCTAAGGACAGTCTCTTCAGGGAGGATGGATCCTCTTTGGAAATCCAACTCCAAAAAACAACAACAAAACAACACCCCCAGCCCTGCACCACTTAAAGACCCACCCAACACTCAACACAAGCCATGGGATGCCAGCACACATCCCCAAGCATGAGCAGCTACAGAAGGATCTTTTGCCCAGCAGCCACAGTGCTTACAGCTCAGAACCTCAGCCTGCACTTCCAGCAGCTCTGCACAGCCACAGGAAACATGCAGAAAAAAAAAATTTACACGTTGAACAGCCTGTTTCAGCCTTTTAACCAGAGCAAAGTCCTCTCCTACAAGCACTGCTGAGGATAGGGAGATGCCCCCCTGCACTACGAGGTTGCACAGCAAAGATCCAACCTCCAAGGATCCTTCCACTTCCAAACCCAACTCCCTGTTGTGCAAGCAGAGCACGGAACAGATCTGGCTCACTTTGGAACATTTTGCTGTCATATCCTACACGTTTCTTACCTGCTAAGAAAACCCAGCAGGCAGGCAGATTTGCAGGGCTAATTCTCATTAGTGTTACTGGAACTGCAGCAGGATTAACAGACTGATCAGGGAAAGCATAAGCAAAACCTAGGTAGTCTTGCTAAACCACAGCCAAATTTTCAGATTTGTTTCTCCAAAAGGGACCCTTCCACTCTGATCCCAAATAATCTGCTTATTGAAGGGATCCACCATCCTCTTCCTCACCAGCACTGGAAAGTGTCACTTAATAACAAGAGTCAGTGCAGCAACTGATGCAAGGGCACTTGCTGAGGAAAAAAAGCTTTTTTACATAACACATGGATTTCTCAAGTGTATCACGATTGCTGTATTTCTTAGGCTGAAATTTATCTATAAAATCTATCCCACAGCGTTCTCAGCACGTCTTCAGTGAAAGAAAGAAATGCCAAATTTATCTGAAGAGCCAGCTAAGAGATGAAAGCTTTAGATTCAATTTATATCCATAAAATGTGTTCATTTACAGTCTGGAAGTTTCAGATTTTTTCTCTTATTAGTCAATCTAGACCCAAGTAGTAAATAGCTGGAAATTCTCACTGGTTTTTGTGGCCTACCTTAGAACATGACCAGATTCTCTTGGTTTTTGCCTCAAGAGCTCCCTGCAGACCCCAGTGCTCTGGGGGAACCTACAAAACCATCAGGGCTCTATTGCAGCCACTGGTGTGAATTAACACACAGCTTCAAGACTTATCTGTCCTCTCCACAAAAAAAAAACCAAACAAAGCTGAGGATTGGTCTAAATCCAAATCCAGGACACAAAGGGGGCTGAGCTTTAGAGGGAGAGGAGATTAAAAAGATTAGCATGGTTAACACAGCCTGGAATCCTTTTTACAAATTAGCATCACTTTCATTAGAACACTTACCTAGCAAGCTTGCTGAGGCCAAGCACTTGTTTGTTGGGGAGATAACCAATGTGTACCTAGACAGGGGAGAACATCCATTACCAGCAGCAAAAGCACACTTCCAAGGGCATATGAAAGTCATGCACCAACAATGAGATGTACATTTGCCCCAGAACTAACTCTGGGACAGTCCAGCAGTCTGAGCATGTGGGAGGAACATGGCACCATGCAAGCCTGGGGGATTGTGGAGCTGAGGCTGTGAATGCCTCGTGAGGTCCTGGTGAAGAACAGGTGAGTGTTTCTGAGGAGGAGAAAAGTCACAGCTCTTCAAGAGTCAAGGCTTATGTTCCAAGTCTCAGGAATGCTACAGAACACTGCTGCATTTGGGTACAAAGGCAGTCTATTACTCAGCACGGCACTATTTGTCTAAAATAAACATGCTTTTTCTCTCAAGACCTTAAATGGATTTAGGGAGCGGAAGGAAGTGAGCAAAGTGCTTTACTTCTAGTGAAAGTTCTGGTGGCAAGAAGTACTTTGCCACCAAAAATCAGGCTGCACTTCCTGATTTGATTTCTTTCCTTGTTTTAGTATCATAGATTACTGATGATTAACTCAGCTTCCATCCTGCTCAAATATGGATTTGCTGAACATGTACTTGAACTAAATTGGAAGAAGCTGAGCAGAAAAGTGCTTAGACATGAAGGGAAGAACATTTAGCTCCTTGTTTTTAGAATGCCATGCAGGCTACTGAATTCCAGTGGGTTTACATTTATAACAGATTATAAACCAGTACTTGTGCCACTGTACCAGAGACTTGAAAAATTAGCCAAGATGCAGCAGGGGAGTGTCAGTGGGGGATTCTGGCTTTGCCTGGAGGCCCCATCTCAGAATCCTGTGCTGCTGTACCCACAGTAGAGGTACCACAGTGCACCTAATTACCTGGCTAACTTGCTCATTCCTACCCCTTCTGTAGGGTAATCAACCCACTGACACCTGAAAAGACATGAAACATTTCAGACAAAGTGAGAGACACGACTTAGAAGTAAGCTTTGAATCCTGTTCCCCACATTTTTGCAGATCTCTTGATTTCTTTTAAGAGAGAACTGCAAATGCAAGACCTACAGGTCAGTGTTGGCAGCCTGTTTGGTGCACCCAGCAGGGCAATGGTTACTCTGAATATTTAGAGCCATACCAAGTAATTTAGCAGGACTGAGTCGGTGTTTGTGAGGAGATTTCTCCAAACCACACAGCTGGATGTAAAAAGAAATGCACACATTGCCACAGGAGAGAATAAACACAGTACACATAACCAAGAATAACAGGCACAACAGAAAGCTTGCACAGAAAAAGCTTGCACTGTTCTCCAGTATAAAACACTGACAGCAAGAAAAGAAAGCAGACAAAACTGAATTGACTCAACTAAATAAACAGCTGATTTCTGTTCATGTATTTTATTTTTCGGAGACAATTTGCTTGGAACATATGTGGCACCAATTGAATTTTACAGACAACACAAGCACGTGCTGCTCCTGGACCTGTGAGCACTTTGTGGTAACAGATGGATCAGGCTAAGCTCCATCCTTCTGTGCTGAGAAGAGCGTGAAGAGGCTGAGACATGCAGCTCCCACTCAGAACCCTTCATCACCTCTACAGTGGTTAACTGGAGAAATTTTATTTTCTTAAAAGTTGTTGGCATTACAATTCCAACACCCTCTGGAACACCAGCCCTTCTCACAGACTCCCCAATTAAGCATAGCCAGTTTTGGCCATCCTCTCCTTGACACTACTCACATAATTAAGGCAGGGCTGCTAATGAGTTCGTTCCATTCACAGGGGGTTTCAGAGATGAATGTGCACTAGATAGCTCTGAGCCGGGAGCTAAATCCATGACAGAGCCAGTGTGCAGAGTGAGCTGGTTTAATATCGAGATGTCTGCCCTCAAGGCTCTGCTGCTTCATGAAGGAGAGCTTTGATATGAAATGTCAGAAACCATTAGATTACTTAGACTAGGAAAGGTTGAGCATTATATTTCAGGAGCTTAAATTCAAATAAAACCTCACATTAAGGAGGTCTTCCTTATTTGTATTCTGATGATTAAACTTCTAGAACCGTAGCAGTAAGCAGCAAGTACTTAGAGCCTTAAAACCTTTATAGCTACAGCTACAAAGTCTTTTGCATGTACTTAAAGTCTTTTATTGTGCATTCCCGCATTTGTTCTGTGAGGGAGAGTTACCTTTCCAACAAATGGAACGAGGTGATGCTCACACAATGAGAACATGTCTATGTCCTTCACAATTACCATCTCATCATGGTCTTCGTCAAAGATGGCGTCGTTCAGGACATCTGAAATTAAACAATTGCATTAAAAATGAACGCAAAAAGCACGGCAGGCTCTTACAGCCTGAGAAAGCTTGTGGTGAGGGCAGAGCTCTCTCAGGGCTACAGATTTTAGGGAAGTAAGGAGTAACATCACAAGCATGTCTTGGTTTGCGTACGATCTCACAATTACCACAGTGTCAGACTCCCTGTGTGCTGCACCAAAAGTCAGCCTGGAGTGTTTGATTTAATTAATAGCTTGAGCACAGGTTAGAACAGGTCTGGTCTTTGCAGAATTACTGACATCTTAAGAGCAATTCAGCCTACAGCTGGCAAAGAGAGCACGTCTCAAGCCGAGCCTGAGGTCAGAGCAAAGCTAAGCCGTCACAGCGGGTCCTCCAAAACTTCAATACCAGCACCACTATCTTAAAGAAGGCTTTACATTCTAATAAAATATTCTTATTTCACCCTGTAGCATGCCAGGCAGCAGCTGTTCAGGTACACACAGAAGTGAGAGACAGATCTGAGGAGAGATTTGCTGTCCTGATCTGAAACAGGCAGGCACATCCACACTCCAGCCTAATTCTGCACCTCAGAGTTAGCAGAAAATTGAGGTGGAGAAACCCCACAGAGATAGAAGGGAGAAGAAACAGCTCAGGAAGAAAAGGAACATATAGTAGTACGACATTTGGCTAATCTCAGAGCTCAGCAGAACAGATCCTCAGTTGATTTTCCACTTTGAGCAGTCCCTTGACATGACCCCAAACAATCCTGGCACAGGGTACAGCCCATCAGTCTCCACAAAGACTTCAGGACCATGCTCAGAGACCTTAAAAGTACAACAGTCCCAAGTCAAGAAACCAGGTCTTTTGAAGAGCAAGAGAGAAAAGTTGTATATGAGGGAGAAACTTGCAGGAGAGAACCAGCTGTACAGATGGGCTGATAACGAGGACAAGGAACACTGCAAACAAGTTCAGCTGGAAGCCACACTGACTCCTCGGAGTTACTTCCATGGAAGCAGAGTCCCACACACCCCAGCCAGACCAGGGCACCCAGGCAGTGCCCTCCATGCCCCAGGCAGTGCCCTCCATGCAGGAGCACCTGGACACAGATCCAACAGCTGTGTGTGCTCTGCTTGCCTCGGTGCCTTCCCCTGACACGCACGCCCAGCTAATGGCCACCATCTGCTGTTGATAAGGGATCATCATCGCCGAGTGTTTTAATTTCCTGCTCGCTATCAGCACTGCACAGGTAACCCTGGAAACTGCGCCAGACGTTCTGCCTGCGATGCCTGTTCTTTCCTGAGAAGGGCTGGGGACCTGCAAGGCAGCCAGGATGGATCCCAGCAGGCTCTGGATGGGGTCAGAGAGCAGGAGTAGGGCACATGAAAAAGGCCAGGGAATTGATGCCTTAAATGCCTCCCTAGAAACAGAGACTAGACAGGAATAAAGGAATAAAGGAGGGATTTATTGGAAAGGCCTTCAGAGGTCACACTCTGGGCTCCAGAGGCTCCTGCATCAGTGCATCCCAAAATGGACAAGGACAGCTCACAAGTTCTTCACACTTTGATATCAGCATCAATTGCCCAAGCAGAAGCCAGCCAAGGATGGAATTTGCCCAAGCTTGCCCCCCTCTCCCCAAGATGAAGGTTTGCAGTTGTTGGGCCCAGGAGGGTCTGGGTGTCCTTGGGGAGCGAGCTAGAGAGGCTTTGTTATGTCAGTGTGAGCATGAGAGAACAGCACTGAACGAGCTCCAGGGACCTGCAGAGTTCCACTGGGCACTGCAGGGTTGGAAAAATATAAAAGTTAAAACCTAAGGCATCAGAACAACTCTGTGAAGGCACGTGAATTTGTTCTTCCAATTTCAGGGTCTGGTTTACACCAAGCACTGCTGGAGAGGGTTTTGATTACATGGGCAGCATCGTGCAGTTGTGAAATTATGAATTCAGCCAGGAAAAGGGAGAATCCGAAACAGAGGATCTGACCAGGATTGCAGGAGAGGGAAGGGGAGACAGAGCAGCTGTCTGGGTTCTGAGCCCCCTCCTGCAGCACTCTGTAGCCATGCCATTTCCACAGCAGGAAGGCAAATATTGGTTGCACAAAACCTGCTGCTGTGGCCAAAGTTATTAAAACAAAATCCAAACAGATCCACGAAGCATCTCCAGAGTGACTGCTGCTGTTATTAGACCCCCAGCTCGGCTCACAGCAGCCTTGCCAGGAGCATATCAGAGCCCGATGTCAGATATGCATTTACGTCAGTGCACTCGCAAAGGAGATTGTTCAGAACACCCAGAAATGGTCAAATTCTCCTTAAAAGTCGTGGCAATGTGTGACACAGAGCAGGGCCAGAGCTACTGCAGAAGGTACTTCACTCGTGAAGCCTCATATCCATGTGCATGTAGATGCATACACACACTAATTACATATAAAATATGTATCAGTAGAACCTTACAAACTTTCTCTCACAGCTGTGTTGTGTTGACGCCAGGATGATTTTTTGCCTTTTATACCCCTCTTATATAAAGATAATATATAAAGGATACCCTTATATATCCTTTTATATAGTTTTATGTATTCTTAGTGCTTTTAGCTGACTTGTAATTTTCCAAGGCTGATAACTCAGCTCAGCCCCACGGCACCGTTAAACCAGGAGACCAAACATCCTGGGAGCCCCAGACACCAAGGGCCTCTCCAGAACACATTTTGGAACCTCAGACAGGCCCAGCCAGGGGGAAGGTTCCTCAGAACGAGGGGTTCACTCAAGCCTCTCATTGGGAAATCTTTGATAGATATGCTAATTAGCAAGGCCTATAATTGTCTGCAATTCAGTGTGTGCATTTCAGGGCATTTCACCTGGACCAAGTGCTGCACCCAAGGATCTTTAAATAAATACTAAGGTGAAAACCCTTTTTCCCCATAAACTGCGTTTTGGTTTTAATTTTTAAGACCAGGGAAAGGCAACAGTATCATGGAGACAGCTCAGCCAAAGAGAAGTTTAGGTGACCTCGGCAGTACCACACAGGCAACTCCAGGAACAAAAGGCATCCTGCATCCTTCTCTTGGCCAAAGCAAGGAAACAGGAACACAAAGCTCACCCACCCTTCTTTCACATCCCCTCTTATGCCACAGCCCAGCCTCAGCAGCATGGGCAAGGTCCCCTCACAGCCAAAGGAGTTTTGGAAGGAAGAAAACAGATCTGCACTTAAAGAATGTAGCCACAGAGCTGCGGGGTCCTTCTCACTTCTTATTTACAGTGGTCTTGCCGGTTCTGCACCTTATATTTATTTAATATTAGCAGCAGGTTGCAGCCGGGTCACAGACAGCACCTGCAGTTGTGCCTGCAGTAAGATGTGCTGGTTTTGCCAGCATCAGTCACTCCTTGAGCAGAAAGGCCCACAAAGGAAGAAACCAGCTCAGTGTTAGGCCCTCCAAAAACTCCTCCACAAGTGCCAGGTGATACAAGGACACACACAGGGAAAAGAAAGTGTGAGGATGAAGGCCACCACCTGAGTAAATGGCCATGGTGTTGAGTGGCCATTCAGCCCTACTCTGCTCCAGTCCCTCCTGCTCACACTTCACAAGCCTCTCCTCCTGAAAATCAGCATAGCTTGAAGCCTGCCCATCCCTACTACTCCCCCTTTGGAACCCCAGCCCTGTGTTGACAAAAGCAGAGTGAGCAGAGCATCTTTTCACAGCTGCTTCCACCCGAGTCCCACTGCAGCAGTTGTTTGCAGTAATTACACAGGAGACTCTTCTCTGGCAGAGACTCAAACACCTTGTGCAGGGAGGCAACACCATTTTATCTAAATTTGTCAGGGGTGGGGGTTTTTTAGGTTTTTTAGAGGTTTTTTGAATTGGGAGGTTTTTTCAGTTTTTCCACTTTCAGTAGCATCAAACAGGGCCCTGAGAAGCTCAGCCTGTGTCCTGCAGCACATGTTATGGAGAATTTAACAGAGCTGAAAGGACAGAAGGGGAAACAGCCTCAGAATAACCAGGCCAGAAGCAAAGCTGGGGACAAATTGTTGCCCTTTTTCCCATTCTTTCACTCTACCTACAAGGCCACACTGCCTTCTTCACTAGTTTGATTTTATGTTTTGTACAGTCAGGGTGCTCTCTAGATTATCCCAGCTGATTTCTCCTTCAGCTCAAAGTTCAGCTCCTGGTGTAAAAACTTCAGTGGGCTCTTGAAACTGAACAGTCACCTGTGCTGCAAGTTAACTCCTGAAACAGAGCAGAATTAATTTGCCCTTTATCTTCAAAAAGAGTTGATAAAATGAAAAATCAGAACTGGATGAAGACAGAATGAGAAAGACCTTTCAGGATTTTGCGTCAGAGCAAGGCAAAGATACCTGTTGCTATAGAAACTATTTGCATGGCTTTAATGTGACACAGGAAAGCAAAAGCACCTCTGGCAACCGGAGAAGGCAGAGCCCACCCAGAACGGGCTCAGGAGGCGAAGGGGATGAAGGATGGCAGCACTGCAGCAGCTTCACAGCACTTCAGAACTGCCCTTTTTTATTTTGCCTGGGAGTGAAGCGATGCAGGCTGTTCTCACCAGGAGTTAAAGCACTTCCCTGTGGTGTTAGGTTGCCTCACAGCTCCAATTTAAGTGCAAGCTGCTCGGTGCCAGCGGGATGGAGGCAGCCTCAGGAAGGCTCTGACACTGCTGCTTGAGCTCATCCATCATGGCAGAGGCAAAAGGCACAAAAAGGTTCTGCTGACACCCATCTCACAGGCCCGGGCTGTCCCCACTGCCCTCTGCTCCTCATGGTGACCCCCACGTGCCACAGGGTGCCACAGGCAGGGCAGGAATGGGCTCAGGATGGCATCCTACGGGTCAAGTCACACCACAGCAACACCCACCAGCTGAAACACACTGGCTGAGCACTGGCTGAGCTCAGGCACCTCCAGGGGCACAGAGTTACACCCAAAGAAATGGCAGGGACCTCACATGAACCAGGTCATGGTTTGGAGTGATGCCTTAAATGGCTACCTAGAAACAGAGACTAGACAGGAATAAAGGAATAAAGGAGGGATTTATTTGAAAGGCCTTCAGAGGTCACACTCTGGGCTCCAGAGGCTCCTGCCTCAGTGCATCCCAAAATGGACAAGGACAGCTCACGAGTTCTTCACACTTCGATATCAGCATCAATTCCCCAAGCAGAAGCCAGGCAAAGATGGAATTTGCCCAAGCTTGCCCCCCTCTCCCCAAGATGAAGGTTTGCAGTTGTTGGGCCCAGGAGGGTCTGGGTGTCCTTGGAGAGCGAGCTGGAGAGGCTTTGTTATGTCAGTGTGAGCATGAGAGAACAGCACTTAATGAGCTCCAGGGAACTGCAGAGTTACACTGGGCAGTACAGGATTGGAAAAATATAAAAGTTAAAACCTGAGGCATCAGGAAGATGCTCCAGAAGAGCAGTGCCATGAGCCAGGGGCCAAAGGCTGACTGGTCTTTAAGGCAGAACCACCTGGGGCATGCTGGCAGATATTTCTGACTGCCTTTCTCGAGGATTTCCTCCCCAGCTGAGGACAGATGTAACTGGCAGCAGGAGACACGAGTTAACAGCTGAATGTGTGGCAGGGAAACCAGCAGACTGCAGGGTCAGGATGAAATCTGGAAGGAAACTGCTGTAAAAACCTCTCGGCTACTGCTGGTAAGCAGTAAAATGTAGAGTCAAACCTGACTTTGTTTTTTATTTATTCATGTCATGACACTACAGGTGATATAGTTAGGGGAAATATTCCAGGCAAGCAACAAGAAAATTATTGCAGCCTTTGAGTATTAAAAAGGCATCTATTACGCATACAGAGAACCAGGCTATAAAAACATTAATGAAAAGGGCTTGTACTGCTGCAGAAAGTTAATAACTTAAGGTTGCTAAGAAAGGGGAGGCTCAGGGTATCTCGTTTGCTTCAAGGAGTCTTGAAGAGCTCTAGAAAGAGGCACAGCCTGAGATGCCACATGACTATTTAAATAGGCAAGAGAGTTCAAAAGTTGCTGAGAAATGAGCACTTGTCATAACACACTTTCCTAGCAGGAACCACGAGAAACCTTAGACACAAAAGAATTTACAAGTTTCTGGCTACTATTTCAGATTTCATCACCAAAAAAACAGAAACAGACACTCAACTTCAGACAGGAACATTTGCTTCAGAAGCAAAGTTTAATCCCTCAGTTACCAGAAGGGAGGTGAACCAGACACGTGATTTAAGGGACATTTCATAGAAGAAAAGATAAAGGAAAAGCATTATTGCTGTTCCACTAATTCTGGCCGTGACTTGTGCAGATTTGTTTATTTTCCTTATTTTGTTTATTTATCAGCCTCCACGTGGCAGTGAGACTGGAATCTATTCATAACAGATCAGCTACTGCAGACAGCAGTAGAAGCTACAATTAGGTTCTAGAAGTTGTCCTCTGCCAGGAGGTTTATCAATAAGAGGGAAAGCAGAGTTATGGAGATGCTCATTAAAATGTATCAGGATTTCAATAACCATTTCAATGTCCCACGTCACAGAAGGTGCTCAGCCACACTTCTTTCTGAAACGGAAACAAAGGAAAAAACAAAGACAAAACACTTTGGAAGATCAACGTGAAGGATCAGAAGCCTGTAACAGTTCAGATCTGAGAGGTTACAATATCTGATGAATTCCTGACTAAACCCCAGCCAAGCTTAGTGTTGAGCTTTAACAGGTGGGGGAGATGATCCAGGAAAAGTCCCAGTTCCCAGAAGTTTCCCTGCATTCAGTAGGGATAGGGTAGGCTTCCCTTACGTGGGGACAGAGGTTGAAGAAACCCCAAAAACCCTCACTGAACACGCCTGTATCTCCCACCCTTTGGTTTACAAGAAAGGAGCCGTGGCTGGGGCACAACAATGCTGAGGTTTCAGCTGTTAATAGATTACAGTCCTGCATCCATGTCCTCGTGGATGAGCCAGCAGTACCTCGATTCCAGGAAAGTACAGCACCTCCCCAGCTCCTAGCAAAGGGCAGTGCTGCTCATCAAACAGCCTTGTTTGCTTAAGGCATTGAGTGTTTTGACACAGCAGTGCTTAGCACCTCAGCACAGCAAACTGAGCAGGCTAGAAAAATTTATGAGCTTACACCACTGTTGTCCTCTGTAAAAATACCAAATCCACACAGACTAGAACAAAAGAAGATTAAGGTTGAATTTTTTCACCCTTCAGTGTAGGAAAAGCATATGAACTAATGAGAGAGGAAATGACCTAACTAGTTATTTGCTTCGAAATAAAAGTTGCCCTGCAGAGTCACTTGGCTTCCAGGCAAATAACATGCAGCTTTTCGAGCCACAGAGGTTCAGGAAACAAAGTTATCCCCTCCCAGTATTTCTGACTTTCACTTCCCTGTATAGCATGCTGAAAGGGCAGCTGAACCTGCCAACATGCCTGAGAGCTGCCATGCTTACAGGAATAAAGGCTGGGAGACTTCCCTGGCAGCAGCTTCCACCACCACCAGCAAGCCCAGTTTGGTGAACGTGGTTTCACTTTGAGTGCTTGTGGCTGATGAGAACAACTTCATCTCCTCCTGCAGAGGCAGGGAGCTCATCCAACCCTGAGCCTAATGTTTCCTGCAGGATTACACAATCCAAACCAACCCATTTATGATTCACCTTTCAAAGGCACAATCGTTGATGTTGTTTCTGTAACTTACGAGTTGCTTCAGTTACAACTTAGTGCTGTCTGCACCTTGTACTGCCATATATTCACTCATTTACTGCCTTTGCACACACTTGGGCTTGGTAGTATTTATTATTAGACCCTCAGACAGCACCTCTGAGCATGACATGAAGCCTTTAGCAGGAGGGACAAGGTTTAACCTTTGTGTGGCAGGTGGTTGCCTGAACCAGCTATCAAAAAGCTAAAGACACCTGGCTCTCACAGCCCTGCTGTTAACCTTCACCAGCCAAGGGGGCTATTCTAAAATATATTTTACACTCAGAAGTAAGGAGCTGATAGATCTGACCTGGGAAAGAGAACATGTTCTTGGATGCTGGCACAGAAGCACTGCACGAAATTGGAAGTTTTTTGGTGACTTCTCTGCCATCCTTACCAACACATTGAGAAGTTTCTGTTCAGCTGTGAGGCTACACTGGTGCTCAAGTGTCTGCACTGAGCTGTCAGGATTTTTAATATGGTCCCCAGGTGGATTTTATTTGAAATCACTAGAGGCATTCTTGCTACTCCAATCCAAGTGTGATGACTGGTACTACAGAAGTGAGAAAAGCACATTGGAATACATCCTGTCAATGAAAGAGGTTGAGGCCTTTATTAAAGCCAGGATTAACAAATGACAATCTGGAATTAACAGAAAGAGCCAGATATAGATATTTAACAAGTAAACTCCACTAATGGCTCTGACACACAACACTGAGCAGCTGCAGAACACAGATAGCAGAGATGAATAGGGGGTAAGGCAGGAACACTGTCACTCTGCACTGCTGAAAACAAGTGAGGAAAAACACACACAGGGGAAGCTGGAAAGAAGAATCAGCTTCTCTGGTACTGAAAAATCTGAATGGAGAGACAGAATTTAGGTGTTACCTTCCCTACATTACCACAAAGTTAAGCTACAGGAAATATAAACATACAAATACATCAGGTGTCATGGAAGCAAAGTGACAACACCCAGGAGAGGAGATCAAATGACCAACACACTCAACCATGCTCCAAGCGTATTATCCTCTCAGACACAAGATCATGGAATGGTTTGGGCTGGAAGGGATCCTTAAAGGCCATCTAGTCCAAGCTTCTGCAATAACACAGCTAGGGAGACTTAAGTCAAGCACGCCAAACACAGACCTCTGGCAGTGCACTGGCAACTTTACACTCTCCAGAAGAGAACAGAGCTGGGGAAGGGTCTGGAGCATCACGAACAGCTGAGGGGGCTCAGCTTGGAGAAGAGGAGGCTCAGGAGAAACCTTGTGGCTCTGCACAACTCCCTGAGGGGAGGGGGCAGCCAGGGGGGAATCAGGCACTGCTCCCAAGGGACAGGGATAGAACAAGGGGAAACGGCCTCAGGCTGTGCCAGGGGAGGTTTAGATTGGATATTAGGGAAAATTTCTTCCTTGAAAGGGTGATCAGGCATTGGCACAGGCTGCTCAGGGCAAGGGTGGAGTCTTCATCCCTGAAGGGATTTCAAAGTCCTGTGGATATGGCACTTGGGGGCAGGGGTCAGTGGTGGCCTTGGCAGTGCTGGGGGAATGGTTGGACTTTATCTTAGAGGCCTTCTCCGACCTAAACAATTCTATAATTTGGGTGTATATCTATCACGTCTTTCTTTGTGTTCCTTTGTGGAAAATGAAAACCCTATCAGAAATTGTTTTTCTCCTGCCTCCTGGGGCAGATGCTGCAGCAAACAAGGTCAGAGGGCTGATTTTAAAGCCTGCCCCTGTTCTGACATTCACTACCTCGGTTCACCTGTGTCACTCCTTCCTGGCTGTACACTCTGGCAGCACCTCCACACCCTGGCAGGCTCTGTGAGCTCAGCAGGGACCCATTGCTACACAGTTTGCCTCTGGCCATGTGGTTGTACAACCACCGCCAAGCTTTCACCCGAGGAACCTCTCTTGGGAAGATGGAACTTGCAGCTATTGTAACAGCCCCTTATCTTCTTCCTGTTGTAGGGATTAAATAGAAACCCTCCTCACAACACACCTGCAAATCACTGCTTTAACCTCTGCCTACCCAGACAGCTCCACATTGAGGAGCTGAATAAGCTGAAAATAAAAAAAAAAAAAAAGCCTGAGAAAACAAGAGGTCAGGGCTGCTTTTTGTCAGGTTTTTGGGGAGGGTTTGGGATTGTTTTGGTTCATTTTCTCTTTCACAAGCCACTCACTGGTCCAGTTCACAGCCTGGCCCGGCAGAGAGCTGGATTAATATAACCAAGGGAGCAACACACCAGGATGCTGCAGCAGAGACAGCAGCAGTCCCAAAGCTACCCTTGTGCCCAAATACTCTGTAGTTGTTGGCTCTAGGATTCATGAGGTATTTAAACCTCTTTAAAAAGAATTTACTCATATTGATTGCCCTAACAAACTCCTCATCCACTACTTGTTTTGCTGTCTGCTGTGGGCTTGTCCTTTTGCTACAGCTCTTCCTTCTGTTTGGCTCGGAAGAGTGAGAGAAGTGGAAGCTGAGCATCCTGCAAGAAGAGGTGAGTAGCTGGAAAGTAAAAGGATTCCCCACCTGACACAGGAAGGAATGGTAATATCACAGCTTCACATGATGTCTGAAAAAGAAGAAAGCAGTCCAGGAGTAGAGCACTCAGCAGTGAGATTTTCTACCCTTGGATATAATACAGCTCTCTCTCAGGTATGGATAATCAGAGGAGAGGGGTATCCAGAACCATTCTGCTCAATTAAATGAATGTGAGAGATTAGAAGACCATCAAGATCTCAGAGAACCCACCTCAGAGCAGAAAAAAGTTTTTGAAATTACTTCAGGTAAAGTGTGCACACAAAACTGGCAGCAAGGTAAGAGAGGACTTAAGAAGAGCAGCAACCTCATCCAGGTTCAGCACAGAAATTCATGCTCAAGTTATCACAAAAAAAATTCCTTCTGCTAGAGCCTGACAGGATGACTGAGAGACCTCCTGTGTTTTACAGCTGTAAAATGAGGAAAGTTAATCCCAGTAAACAAAGGATGATATCGTGAAACCCTGATGAAACCTGCCCTCAAACACACCTTGCAGCAGGACTAAGAGAGGAACAAGGATGGCCACTGCACCCCAGAGCCTATTTCCAGATGTGAACCCGAAAACCTGGGTTGATCTGAAAGGCAAATCAACTTCCAAGGCAGAAATGCTGTTCCTGGAGGAAGATGGGACACAACATTGGCACTAGAGTTTAAGCTGGCCAGGACTAAGTTAATGCTGGAAGTTGTAGTAATCTGATTTCAAAAGAGCCAACAGCCAAGAAATAAAAAAGAAAGTAAACGCAAAAACCAGCCTTTAAGTTGAAGCACAGTGCACTTAGAAAAGGACTCTGATGTGCCAGCAGGAGCTCCCTGATGCCATCAATCAGCACAGTTCAGCCTTTGCACTCAGCTGTAACACCCTGATGCAGCTCTGGGGCAGGCTCAGCACACCAGTGCTGTATTCCAGAGAGCAAAGCAGGAGCAGCTCCTCCTCAGCCACACTCAGAGATCCTTGCTGACCCTGTTTCCATCCCTTACTAACAGGAACTCGCCTTTTACTGTAAGACAGAGCAGAAAGGGGAATTCCCAATCTCTCCAGGTTCTTTTTTACTGCTTGTACTGGGTACGGTCCTTAGTCAAGAGGCTGAGAAGAGGAAAAGTGATGTAAAAAATAAGTTTTCAAGCAGTATTTACCCTGCGTTGGAGCCACGAGTTGTCGGTGAGAACATATCCCACCCAGTTCCTTCCCTCACACCCTCATCCAGCAGGCAGAGACACTCAGCTGGGGCAGGGATGTAAATCTGGGGTTCCTCTCCATGCCTGCATTTGCTGCTGGGACCCTGGGGTGGGGAAGGGATCTCCCCGTCCTCTCCTTTCTCCTTACCTCTCTTCCTTAAGTTTCATTCCCTCCTTTGAAAAATCTCACTTGATCGGCAAAACAGGACTTTTCCTCAGAAAATTCAAACCCCTTCTGTCTGCTAATTGGAACAAATATTTCCACCCTGTCTGAACACAGCCTCGCTCGGCCGGGAAGGGAGGAAGGAGGGAACTCATAAGTTCCTATGTCAGGGCTTGAAACGTTTCCATCAGAAGAGAGAAAGCGAAAGCACTTGCTCTGCTCACCCAAACGAGAGATTTACGACAGAATGGAAACTTTACCCGCACAGAGTTTAATAAAAAAACCCCGAGATATTTGGGGAGGGAGCGAGACATACATGTGACGACAAGGGAGCACCAGATGGGTGATGCGGTGACAGGGCAACGATATTTTAAGAAATTTATTTTAAGGAATAAAGCAACCCTTGGTGGGTACCCAAGCAGGACGCTCCATCCCCGCAGCCCTCCCGCCCCGGGAGCGCTCCCTACCCGCGATGGTCTCCTGGTAGCCCTTAGTGAAGAACTGCATGGCAGTGGCAGCCCTCCAGGGCGTCTTGAGCAGCCCCTGCCGCTGCGGGTCCTCGCCCAGCGCCCGCAGGATGGAGGTGTAGGCGGCGGCCAGGCTGGGCAGGCTCAGATCGTTGTCCTCCTGGCTGCGGGGCCGCTCTCCCCGCCACCCGTCCCCGCTGCCGCTGCCGGTGCCGGGGGGGACGCGCGGTTTCTCCGCGGTCGGGGAGGGCGGCGGCCGCTCCTGCCGAGCGCAGCCGTTCCAGCCCCGCGCCGCCTCCATGGGCCGCGCTGGGAGCGGGGCCGTGAGGGCAGCGCTGTGCCCGAGCCGCCGCAGCCCCCCGGCCGTCCCTGCCCGGCCCGAGCGCTCCCTGCCGCCGCCGCCGCCGCCGCTTTTATCCCGCCCGCGCCGCCCCCATTGGCCGCCGCCGCCGCCATGTCACCGCCATGTCACCGCGATGTCGTGAGGCGCCCGGCGGGAGGGGACGGGGGGCGACCGGGATGGGGTACGGGGGGATCCCTCGGGCCGAGAGCCGGGGTGGGGATACCGGGTGGTCCGAGGGGACCCCCGGGCTGAGGTGAGCGCTGGCGGTGGAGGGGTACCCCGGGCTGGAGGCACGGGGGGATTCGGGGGGGTCCCCAGGGCTGAGACCTGGGATGGGAGTGGAGGGCCGGGGGTGCGAGGTACCCGAGGGGTTCCCCGGGGCTGAGGATACGGGATATCCCCGGGCTGGGAATACAGGGGGATGCTCGGGGTACTGAGGGATCCGAAGGGATCCCCCGGGCTGAGATCCGGGCTAGGGGTACGGGGGAATCCCAGGAGATCCCTGGACAGGAGGTACGGGGAGGATCCCTGGGCTGAGGTGTGCGCTGGAGGTACGGGAGGGAGGTTGCTCCTGGCTGGGGGTAGGAGAGGATCAGAGCTGAGATCTGGGCTGGAGGTGCAGGGGAGTCCCCGGGCTGAGATTCAGGCTGGGGGTACCAGGGGATCTTTGGGCTGAGGCATGGGCTNTCCTGGCTGGGGGTACAGAAGGATCAGGGCCGAGATCTGGGCTGGAGGTGCAGGGGAGTCCCCGGGCTGAGATTCAGGCTGGGGGTACCAGGGGATGCTCAGGTCTCGGAGTCCAGGGGATCTCTGGGCTGAGGCATGGGCTATGGGGGTATTCCAGGAGATCTCCAGGATCCAGGATCTTCTATGATGAGGTGGGTGAGCATGGGGGGATGCCCCAGGCTGAGGCTATGGGAGGAGAGTGATCCCCGGGGTGAGACCCGGACTGGGGGTCCGGAGGGTCCAGGAGGAAATCCTGCAGACTGATGTGTGCTGGGGGTATGGAGGGATCACTGGGGCTGAGGATATGGGGCACCCTCCGGGCTGAGAGTGTGGGGAGGATCCCTGGGCTGAGATGTGTGATGGAGGTATGGGGGGACCCCCCAGGCTGGGGGTGCAGTGGGAATCCCTGGGCTGAGGCATGGGAGGAGGGTGCAGAGAGATCCCTCAAGCTGGGGGTATTGGGGTTCTCCAGGCTGAGGTGTGGGCTGGGGTTATGGGGACAATTCCCTGGGCTGAGGCATGAGCTGGGGATTCAGCCCCAAGCTGCTCTAGGGGTGTCCCCTTCCATCACCCCAATGTGGGGGAGGGCTGTGGGGAACCCAGAGTGAGCGGCAAGGGAATGGAGATGGATGAGGCAGGTCCTGCTGGGATGCAGGTTTGTGCCCCACACAGCAGCTCCCAGCATCATTCTCTGTTTCTCCCCATCCCCTCAAACTCCTAGAGGTGGTCCCTTTCCCACCAGGGTGATGTTGGCACACCCCCACCCCCCTCGGCACTCCTGGAATGACACCATCACCATTCTCAGGTACTGTAGGCCACGGGACTTGGGATGCAGTCACCAGAATGATCCCAGGAGTGGACTGACCTTCCTTTGTGACCATTCCCACCACCTCATCCCAGCTGGGCTTCCATACCCTCAGACCCCTGATCTCTGCAGGCACCTTCCTGCTGCAGGGCTGGTGTGTCCCAATGTCTTCATATTCTCACCCATGACTCTGGAAATGTGCTAACTCTGATGACCAAGACCAAATATTTTGGGAATCTGTGGGGATCTTGTTGGCATGTCACCCCAAAAGGTGGCTTGAGCATCCTGCATCCTCCTGGGAACTTTTGGGGCAAACCCAGCAGATAGAGCACAGAGTGGGTTCAACTGTTGGTGAATAAATAAATGCTGGGGCAGATTTTTGGAACACAGCTCCCCTCCAGCTGAAGCTATTCTGGGATTTTATGAGCTGGAAACTGAGTCTAAAGGCTCAGCTGAGCATAGGGTGAATGCTCCATCACCCAAGCACGAGCAGGGGGACTCATATTTTCTGGATTGCAATCAAATATATGGCCAAGATCTAAAGGAGCCACAAGCCCTTCTTTTCACACCATCGGCCCTTGAGGCAGCAGGGACAAATTTTCCCCCTGTTGTGCCTAGGAAATGGTGAATTGCTGGGGAGATAAGGAGGGGAAGGAGCTGTCAGAGGGTGGGGTGTGGAGTGTGACTCATTGGCTTTCCTCACTCTCCTCCTGATGGCAGTGCTGCATTTAACCAAGACAAGAAAGAGGAAAAAAAAGGAAAAAAAAATAAAAAAATACCCCAGCAGCTGTGACACGCTCCACATTTGCACATTTATCATTTGGTTTCTGATCACAAATTTTACCAGAAGCATCAGGATGACTCAGGTGAAATCCAGGGGCCTGCAGCCAGCCAGGCTGTACTCCATTTTATTGCCCCAGGCTCCCATCAGGAACTGCTGTACCAGAGGATTTGGAGCCCTGAACTGCATCCCTGCTGCTCCCCAGACACCCAGCTCATTTCCCAATCCTCTGAGGATGTCCAAATCCTCTGTTTGAACCAGACAAGTTCCCTCACTGAAAACATCCCTGGGCCTCGGCAGAAGGATTGAGCTTCCCTTTGCGTCCCAGCGGAGCAGCCACGGTTCAGAGGGCTGGGTAACGTTCCTGAGGAGCTTCAAACCGCTGAGACCTAATCATCCATACAGAAAAGGGGTTAGCAAAGGGCATCTAAGCATCTTGGCACTCCCTAGTCTTTGCTTTCTTTGTTTTCTTGGAAAAGAAGATGAGCTCCCTTCGGAGTCAACCTCGACTTTGTAGCAGCCTGAGCTCAGCTGCTGTGGGAGCTGGTTGTAATTTTTCCCCTATTTATGGGGTGAAAAGTGCAGTTTCCAGCTTATTTGCCAGTGTGATCACTACCTGGCTGTGCAGAAACACACTTTTTCTGGGGATGTTTGAGCAGAGGTTGCACACCTAGGAGCTGATGCCAGCAGTTCTGTTGCCAACATGGAATTAGGAGGTTCAGGTAACTGGGATTTGTGCCAGGATCTAGAAGGACGCAGCCCAATTTCCAGCCACAGTGGTGTCCTCTCCCTCTGAAACACAATCCCACATCAGCTGGGTAAGAAGAAGTACTAAGACTTGGCCTTTTGGGTTTTTGGAGTGTCTTACGATGAGATTTTATTGATAGTTTCCTGTTATTTACACCCCATGTTCTCATTAAGCCTTCTCAAACAAATGAAGTTTCTAAGTTTCTAAGTTTTCTTAGTTTCTAAGCTATTTCTAAGTATATACCCAAAAAAAAGTGAAATGCAGGCTATCAAACAGAAGAATTAATGAATATTTAGGGTTGGAAATTACCTTGAAGATTATCAAGTCCAACCACTAACCCAGCACTGCCGAGGCCATCACTAACCCATGTCCCCAAGTGCCACATCCACATTTTTGAGCACTTCCAAGGATGGTGATTCCACCACTTCCATTGGAAGCCTGTTCCAATGCCTGACCACCCTTCCAGTGGAGAAATTTTCCCTAATACCCAATCTAAACCTTCCATGGTGCAATGTGAGGCCATTTCCTCTCCTCCTGTCTGTCCCCTGGGAGCAGAGCCCAACCTCCCCCCGGCTGCCTCCTCCTGTCAGGGAGTTGTGCAGAGCCACAAGGTCCCCCTGAGCCTCCTTTTCTCCAGGTTGAGCTCCTTTCCCAGCTCCCTCAGCTGCTCCTCATCAGACTTGTCCTCCAGACCTTTCCCTGGAGGGAATGTGCCCTGGTTTTATCCCCTCAGCTTGCTCAGAGCTTCGAGGTTATTTCCTCTGTTTAAAGAGAAGAAATTCTTAAAGAGCAACAAAACAGGAAGTGGAAAAAATCCTGAGACTGTAACTTGAATTATTTTGAAATGTAGAATAAGGTCTAGAGGAGTGAAAGCCCTGTGCACCCACTGAAGGGCACTGAGGGTCTCAGAGAGAGCCTGGGGAAGCTGCTGTGGGCCAAGGTCCATGGGAAAGCCTTTCAGAGGCCTCTCTTCTCTTTGAAAGTGGGGAAAATATCAACCAGGGACAGGATGGAGCAGGTCTGTGTTCAAGCTCCAGCTCCCTGACCTGCTTTAGTCTGTCGAGCTTCCTTATGGCTTTGGTGGCATTGAGTGGAACCCAGTCAGGAAGGGCTGGAGCATCATTCCCTGTGTGCCAAAGGTGCTTCTCAGGGATGGAAGAGTGAGATCCCCAAAAGAAACCTCTCCATGCCAAGGCTAAGGGTGAAATACCCTGGGCAGTCTGCACTGGGGCAGGTGAAGCCATCGAAAAAGTGTTTCAAAGGGATTTTCTGCACCAACAGCTGCTAAAGAGCTGTCAAAATAAGCAGAAATCATGCACAGAAGACACCTGTTTTTCCTCTGATGGCTACAAAACAGGATCATTTAGGGCTGGGCTCGGAGCTTAGAGATGATGAATTCCACTCTCTCAAACCACCTGTGCCGACCCAGCGCGTCATTAACAGCTCAAGCAGCAAGAGAGCAAAGCAGATCAATCCTGCTGTTAGCAGCACGGCAGGACTTGGCCCCAGTGCGATCCTGGAATAACAGCTGAGCCCACAGAGGCAATGGATGGTGACATCCCAGCCTATGGATATCCTTCCTGTGCTCTGGAAACACAGCCTGAGATTTATCAGCCCCTGGAATCACAGTGCGTCAGCTGAAAGAGTGAATCACGAGCAGTTTAATTCTATTACCCAGAATAACGAGCAGAATTGATTACAGGCTCCTAAAATACTAATCTCTTACAGGAGGATTTGTTGCTCCATGAGGACAGAGGATCCCCAGGGTCTGAGGGGTTTTCTGCGGATGGGATCTGCACTTTAACTTCCTCGGCAGGGTCTCACATTTTAGAGGTGAGACTGCAGGTGGAGACAGCAGTTTTGCCTGCCCCAGCAGCTCTCCTCTCNTTCCTTTCCTTTCCTTTCCTTATCTCATGCCAATGGGCCTTTTGCCCCCAAATTTTGGAAAACTTCAGAGGGATTGGCCAAGGTAGGCTGTAGTAGGTGATTTCATGTTTATGAGTGTGAAACCAGACATATGACACAAGTCTCCAGGCTCACATGGACCTTTTCCCAATGGAAGCTACCTGACATCAAGTCAGGACAATCTTTAGGTCATTCCATTCCATTCCATTCCATTCCATTCCATTCCATTCCATTCCATTCCACCAAGGGTGGCTTTAGACTCACACCCCAGGTAGATGGGAACAGCAGCCATGTCCCTGCATCTCTCCCCTCAATTGCTCCTCACTGTTATTACCCTAAGATATCGATAATGTGATTTGGAGACCAGACTGTTCCCTGGCAACACATGGCTTGAAACTATTCCTGCAAATTTTCCCTGCCATTCGTGTCCAATTGAGTCAGGATCAAGTGGCTCTTTTCACAGCCTGGGTCGGTATTTGTGTTTTGCCTGCCTTTAAGTAAATTATTTACTATTAAATTTGTTCAGCAGCATTCAGCTGAGCACATTTAGTGCATCAAGCAGGCAGAGGGAGAAGCCAGATCTGCTGTTCTCTGTTAGAGAACTCCACAGACACCCAACTTCCTCACAGGCAGCTCTCACAACTCATCTCCTCCCTGGATTATCCAGCCAGGACCACCAGGTCGCTCCATGACCAGCACAGTTACGTTCTTTGGAAGGAAGCTGAGATGCATCTCCCAGCCAGAAGACTTTTAAAGAGGGGAAATCTTGTCCAAATACAGGTTCTCCCTTACCCAGATCCAGCCTGAGAATCCAAGGGTGATGGATCTATCCTGACTGTCCCATTCCACAGAATCGTTTGGCTTGGAAAAGACCTCTGAGATCACCAAGTCCAAACTTCAAATGCAATTGCTGGGATTTGTAGCACAGCCAAAGAAAAAACATCAGGCAGGTTCCTTGGCACAGTTTCCAAGTTCCTGGTTTTCCAGCAGAAAGGTGGAAAATTCAGGACAAACAAGCATTTCTTTTTTCTTGACAAACAAGCAAGACTTGGGTAAAATTCTATTGAGTTACTCAATGTTCTTTTAAAAAAAGAGATTGAAAACAAACAAACAAAAAAAAATCAAAACCAGATAGTAGAGATTTAACTGTTTTCACCTGAAAATCCATTTCACATTTTCTGTTCCTTGGTCTGGCATTTCCTTTCCGCTTGAATTAGGATTTATACTTACCCCTGCCCTGCCGGTGCTGTTACTGGATGAGTGGGCTCCGTTCCCAGCCGGCTCAGCACAGCTCCCTGCAAGGCTCCAGGTGATGGGGGATGCGTTTGTAGCTCTGCCTGAAGCTGTGTAACAGAGCAAAACCCATCTTTGATGATAGAAATGTAACAGCAGCCTCATGGGAGATGATCCTCCCAGCACTAAAGCAGCCAGAATATTCGGAATATTCGCTGCCATGGTCTCAAGAGCCCATTTGGTGTTTATTTCATGGCTGTGGACAGCAATCACCAGGGAACAAGTCCTGTGAGGAGCACCTGAGGGAGCTGGGGGGGAGAAAAGGAGGCTCAGGAGGGACCTTGTGGCTCTGCACAACTCCCTGGCAGGATGGGACAGCCGGAGGGGGTTTGGGCTCTGCTCCCAGGGAACAGAGACAGGACAAGAGGAAACAGCCTTAAGTTGTACCATAGGAGATTTAGATTGGATATTAGGAAAAAATTCTTCATTGGAAGAGGCTGCTCAGGGCAGTGGTGGAGTCTCCATCCCTGGGGAGATTTTAAAACCGTGTGGAAGTGGCACTTGGGGACACAGGTTAGTGGTGGCCTTGGCAGTGCTGTGGGAATGGTTGGACTCATTGGCCTTGGAGGCCTTTTCCAACCTTAAAATTTCCATGATTCTACCCACAGTCACACAGCTCTGATGCAAATTTTCAAATCTGGTGTTGGAAACAGCTTTGCCAGCTCTGACCTGCCTGAGATTCAGACAGTGACCCCAAGGCTGAGGACATCAGCTCTGATAAAACCCACAAATGTGACACTGCAAAAACTGCAATGCTGGGAGAAAAACCACATGGAAATTAGAGACTTGCAGGATAGTGCCCAATATCCCCAGTGACTTCCATGAAATCACAACCCCCCCCAATTCCAGGAGCCTCCTTTTAAGCCGACCTTTGGCATGTTTGTTCAGAAGAGCCACATGATTGCAAACATCCAACTCCCAGAAAACTCCCCTGGAAGTTTATTTTGGCTGTTTCCTCTCTCCACTGGGAGCCAAAAGGACTTTGGATGCTCTGTAAGACCAGTTGTTTGCAGCAATGGATGCCTCCCCAGCTCCAGTGGGAGGTTTCCCTGCCCACTTCCAACACCAGGCCCATAGAAAGGGCTCTGGACAGGCAGCTCAAACATGGATTTTGGATGTGGATGACAAGAATTACCTGGAACATCTCCCAGCACCACACTTGAGATGCTCAAGTCACCTTCAGAACAACCTAGTCTAGGAGAAAGAAAACATTTCAGTTCACCAAACCCAGTAATTTCTCACCAGGATGTTTTTCCCACCACTGCAATTCCATTTTTCCCCAATAAACCCAAATAGGCTTTACTGCCTAAAAATAAATCCCAGTCTCTGATACAATAATTTCTTCCCAAAGAATGCAGAAAAATCACTATAATGTGCTGCTTCTCTCCTGAGCTTCCTGCATTAAAAATTATTTATGGTAAATATTACTTGCTGTCTGCTATCAGCTTAAACAAATGAAATGTGAAATAACAGATAAGAACTGTGGATGACAGAAGTATTGAAGTTGTCATTTCTTCAGGATTTTCTCTGTTTGTTTTTCCCATCCCTAATTGACACCATGACCCTCTAATTTTTTGCTTTCTCCAGAATGACCCACAGCCACTGATAAAATAGTCTAATAAAACTCTTCTTATGCTAAAATTTAATAGTTTTTACTGAAATTTCACTCAATCTTCAGTCTACAGATTTCAAGGTTTAAAGTGTGTTTTTAATGGAAAGTCATCTGCTTTTTATAGAACGGAAGATTTGTTAAAGTTGTAAAAGATCTTTAAGATCATCAACTCCCAACTGATGTATTTTCAGTAATAATCACAGTGGTTTGGGTTGGAGGAGACCTTAAAGATCATCCAGTTCCACCTCTGCCATTGGCAGGAACACTTTCCACTGTCCCAAGTTGCTCCAAGCCCCATCCAACCTGGCCTTGGACACTTCCAGGGATCCTGGAGCAGCCACAGCTTCTCTGGGCACCCTGTGCCAGTACAAAGAGGAATGAAAAAAGAAAACACTGAAAGGATGTGCAAACACAGGAAAAAAAAGAATTTGAGAACTCTTCAGGCTCAGCTGTTATGCTAAAAAGTTACATTATTTTAACTGATCTTAGAAAACGTTTCAAAATTTGAGTTTGCTTCAAATACATTTATTAGACATAGTGCTCTGTCTCCAAAGCAGCTCCAAAACCAATTGACTGCCTTAGGGCTGCTAAGCAGAAATCTGTTTCCTTTAATTACAACTGCAAAGGAGACTCCACCAGCTTAAACAAAGAAACAGCCACATTTTATTTAAAGAAACAAATATTACAGAAACAAACATTAGAAATGTTACAAGTTCTGAGCACTTTCTGGACCCTGCTGAGGCACAGGATTGGGAAAGCACCTTTGCACAGCCTGGACTGGCTTGGCTTTGCACACCTGACCTTCCTAACTCAGCCTCTGCTCTGGTTTTCTACCCCTGCCCAGCTCAAGCTCTGCCACAGATGTTGAAAATGCAGCTTAACACGTTGCTGGTGTTCACCTTTCTCCCCCTCTCACCCACTTCCTTGAGTATCTTACTCTCACAGGCAGTAGGAATGGTAGTGAAGCCATTATTTTGCCTCTCTAAAACCACAGGGCAGATTGTGAATGTAGTTCACCCTCCCCAGAAGGATTAACCTGCATTTAGCAGCCAGTAACACCAGCACCAAGGCACACAGGGTGTACCAAGGCTACACAGCACTGCTCAAGGCCCATGAGCAGCATCTTGTAAAAGACTCTGAGAGGGGATTCAACATTTCTCTCAAAAACTGACAATAAAACACTTTCTAACAGACTATTTGGAGCCAGGCACTCTTTTTGCTCTTCGAGCACAGCAGCCAATGCCTCAACACAGAGGAATTTCTTCCATGAATGCTTTCAGAACACAGACACTGAGGAGGCACCACTTCGTTTAGCTCTGCTTGAAGGCAAAAGCTGACAACTTGTTGTTTGTGGATTGATCTAAAGGCTTGGATTTTTTGGATACGTTTGTGTCCTCGGATTTCTGCTCCTGGTTCTTTTTCACTTCGTCTTCCTCAGCTGTGGGACGCTTCCGCTTTTTGTCCTCTCCTGAGTCATTCACTCTTCCTCCTCTTGCTTTCTCAGTCCACACCTTTGAAGCAGAACAAAAAACTACAAATTAGGCCACAAAAGTCGCCACTTTGTTTTATACAACTTACTACTCTGATTTTGAAATAATTCCTGTGAAGAACTAATAAGGATTAAGTAAGGAACTATTTCCTCACTTTCCTTTCTTCTAACAATATTCTCCTTCAAATCTGGACTTCTTTTGAAATTGTATATGAGATTTAAGCTCTTAACTGTCTTTCTGGAGAAAAGAGAAACCCAAAAGGCCCAAAAAGTTAAATTAGTTAAGTCCCAGTGAATTAAGCCTGGCTATGTGACTTTAAACTCGTTCCTTTCTCTTTTGTTATTTGTTCATTGATTACATTCCTCTCAAAAGCCTCACTTTGGAAAAGCTGCTTTCTGATATTGCTTAAAATTCAGTTTATACTTTAATAAATTATATGTCATAGATCATGGCACAATTCAAAACTGAAATCCATAAAGATGGATAACAGAGGAATTTAAAGAAAAAATTCCTAACTGAAAATAACCTAGGGATTCACTGGAAGGAAAAAAATACCAAACCCACACGATTAGAGAATCTTTTCTTACCATCCTTTCCTCTGATGTCAGCATTCTAAATCGACTCATGCCTTCTTTTATTACTTCTGCTTCGTTCAGATCAGGATTATCTGTCAAAATGTTTGCTCTATTCTCTTCTAGCCACATCTGGAAACCTGTCTTTGGTCTAAAGCAAGCACACAAAATTTGTCTGGTTAAGAAGATTACAGAAAAAAACCACAGCCTCCCAAAACAACATTTCTGAGCAGCACCTAACTGGGTTTTTTTAATTTTCAGAAGACCTCTCAAGTCAGCAGCCTCCTCTCTCCCACTGCAGGATGCTCAGAGAACATGCTGACAAGGCAAGGCTAAGTCAAGAATTTTTATTAAAACTGTGATATATATATATGGAGATTAACATTCCAGTTTTA
Source organism: Vireo altiloquus (assembly GCA_013396875.1). Taxonomy (NCBI): domain Eukaryota; kingdom Metazoa; phylum Chordata; class Aves; order Passeriformes; family Vireonidae; genus Vireo; species Vireo altiloquus. The sequence goes on along the minus strand of VZRF01010168.1, from coordinate 452,667 downwards.
GAATGACAAAGCAGAATGGTTCTCTCCCTTTCTGACAGGGTCCCATCAACCTAAAAATAGAGCATGTTCATTAGCACATCTCAGCTCATCCTTCTCCCAGCTCTCCTTGCCACTTGCTGTAGAACATTGGCTGTAAAAGGTTATTGAAAAGAATGCCAGTCCAAATGAGTAATAATTACCTTCATCTTCCTCACCTAAATGAAGCCTAAATATACCATGATTGTAATAATGCAGGTTTCATGAGGATTGGGATTGTCAGGAAATAAATCTGCTTCCCAGGAACAAGACAGATTAGAGCCTTAGCTAGGAAGAGATGTGCTCCTCAGGTGATCCAAGTTTTTGTTGACCTTCTCTTTTAAAAAAGCCACCAAAATAAAGCTTTTTCTCTTTTCACATAAGACCCTTAGCTTTGAGACTTTGAGCTTTTTCTAGAGATATTTAAACTTTCAGTATTTCTTATACTTGGAACTGACACAGCAACATGGTTTCATTTATCAAAGGTCATTACAAGTAGTATCAAGGCAAAAACCATTGCTTAGAGCCCCAAAATTATATTTTGAATTGCTCATTTATGACTCACTCCCACATTTCTGAAGTGAGTTCACAAATGTGACAACTTGTGAGCTCAATTTTAATCTTCATGTTGCATTTCTTTGGCCAGTCCGACATCTTCAGAAATAAAATATGTTTTGGACTTGAATGTCTATCAAAATTGGAATATGGTGTTGAGATGCAAGTGTCTCTCACCTTCTGTTTTCAGTGTTTTCCTGTGCAGTGACTTTGGCCTCTTGAGACTCATTTCCTCCTTTTTCTTCTCTTTCTTCCACTGCTTTTTCACCAGGATTAGTTGTAGGTGTGCGAGGCTGGAAGAAGGAGGCTGCTGAAGCCTACAGAAATGGAGAATAAGAAAGAAAAAGGTAAAACCACCTCCCTCTGAGACAACATGTACCATGTAGCCTAACAAATTCCAAGCCTTTCCTAAAGACATAATAATCACTTGCATTAATAGAGCATCTAATCCATCCAATTTCAGCACAGCAGAAATAAATTGTTTACACTATTTAAAATAAAAGCACAAGGCTCAGTACAGAAAGTAATTTCTACAATTGATTTTTTTTTCTGCTGTTTCATGTGCTTTCACTGGTTTTGCACTGTGCTTAAATGAATTCTGCCTTCTAAGCTGCTTTACTCACAGGGTTTCATACTTGATAAAACCTTGCAAAATTCAATTTCTTTGTTCTTTCCTCACTGAAATGATGCAAGAAAGACTACAAACATTACCTGCTTGGTCTTGGGTTTGGGAGTCAGAGGCTTTATAACCGGAGGGTTCTGCTTGTTTCCAGCTCGGCTGCCAGACAAAGATGTTTTCTTTGAGTATTTGGTCATATTGTCTAAAACATTTGCTGAGGGAACCACTGGGTCCTTTTTGCTAGATGCCACCTAGCAAAACAAATAAATAGGTGTTTTATTTATTTTCTGTCATGTTCACCTCCAAGGTATCTGTTGTATTGGAAGCTTCAGACAGAATTTGTTGTGATTTTCAGAGCATCACAATCGACCCAGCTGCAAAGTTCTCACCTTAAATGGATTCACTCGTCCTCGGCTGCTGGGTGCAAGCAGAGCTGTTTCAGAGGAGAGAAAAAAGAAGGTAAAAATGTGTGCACTCACACATATACCTAAACCTTTGAAGCAATCTGCACATTTTAGATGAGTAGAAAGACATTTTAGTAACCTCGTGAAGGTTATGCTGTACGTGCTCAGCTATTCTTAGTTATCAGAAATGCCACACAGGACCAACAGCTTAAAATACAAACCCAGAGGAAGACTCAGTACTTCCTCCACTCCCAAATCCGTTTCCACTCCTATTATTCTTGCTCAAGGGTTGGCAGGTTGTTGGAGGTCACATTCTGCCCCTGCCTGCCCAAACTCACAGTTCTACATCAGGATTACTCACTGCCCTGCAAGTAATAAATGTGCCTGTGATTAGTGAAACAAATCCATTGATCACTGTTCTCATTCTTCCCTTGTCCCAAAGAATGCCTTCATGGCATAGCCAGGCAGGCACTGATTCAGCATTTGGCACAGCTAAGGCAATCAGGGCAGTGTTATGGAACATCATTAGGTAATGAAGAAAGGAACAAGGAACCTCTTAAAAATGTGAGAACAACAATCAGTGTGACCAAGCCAGGCTGGATAGGGCTTGGAGCAACCTGCTCTAGTGGAAGGTGCCCCTGCCCATGGCCAGGGCTTGGAATGAGATGAGTTTTAAGGTCCCTTCCAATCCAAGCCATCCCATGATTCTGTGAATTTACCATTTGACAGCACTGTTATGCACTAAATTTAAGTAGTAATGGGAGAACAGGATAAAAAACAGAAGCAGATATTGTGAAGAATGACAAAAGTGTCATCCTTTTATCCTGTAATAAATTATTTACTCACCAGACTTTGGAATAGTCACCTCTGCTGGAGTGACACCTTTGGAGAAAGGATTTGGCTCTTCTGAAAAAAGAAAGGAGTATATATTTTGGTGCAAAAAAATACTGTAGCATAAATTCTTTAAAAAATCCCAAACCTAACAGACAAGTAAGGGAGGACAGGGCTTGGAGCAACCTGAGATAGTGGGAGGTGTCCCTGCACATGGCAGGGGGTGGAACTGGGTGATCTTTAAGGTCCCTTCCAACCTAAACCATTCTGTGATTCTATGATTACAGTAAAATTATCTCTAATTCAAAGCATGACTTTTCATTTTCAGACAGTACAAACACTTTTACAAAACCATCACCTCTACGGAGATTTAGAGTTGTAAATTTATTTCTTAAACCTTAAGTTTATTCCTTAAAGTGTGCCCAGCAAGCTACACACCTATCAATCCAACTCCTGCAAGATTGGAGCTGAAACCAAAGTAACTGATTAGAAGGTGAGCCAGTCCTTTAGGAATAAAACCAGGCAACAGGAAAAAGCCCCTCAGGGCCCCTCTAATGGATCCTGAGTCCAATGCACACACAGCTGTGACACAGCAGATGACACACACTGAACTTGTGTCTCTGCAGTGACTGCAGGCACAGGCTGGAATATGGAGCCACTTAATTCCTTATCAAGTCTGCGAAAGTTATCTGGATAACTTCCAGTCTATTCCCAGAATGTATTTTTCTTACTCTCTTCATGCACTTCTGGGGTTTCATCTGCTTCCTCAGAGGCATCAATTTCTTCAGCATCTTCTGCTTCTTGCTCCTGATGAACATTCCTGCCTGGCAGCTGACTCCACTCTGTGGCACAGCTGCTGGAGCTAAAAGGAAGGAATTGAGCAGAAAGGAAGTGGTCACCAAATTCAGAATGAAAACTGAAACAAGAGACAGCAAGTTTATTTACCTAATTTAAGCAATAAGAACAGTAACATTTGGCACTTATGTGCATTATACCTTGATTAAACTCTGATCATTAAAGATTCATTAGCCACTCCATAACTTTAGTGCCAGAACAATTTGCAACAAATATAAACACTAATATTAAAGATCTTCTGTAATCTCCATGTAAACACATACACCTCCAGTATCATCAGATTACTTTTCTGCATCCATGAATATACACACAGATGGTAACATGGATGTATAATTTCAGACTGAAGGTATCAAGTTTTAACATTTAATCTGATTATTCTCTAAATTCCCAGTATAGTAGGATGTATAATTCTTGCATTTTTCTCCTAAAATTTACCAATTACCAAAATCTTTATAATATACATAAACAAAAGGTTCATTTCTTTCAACCAAAACAGTCAGTATTAGATTCCTCTGGCACTGAGAACAACATAGTGTTTGTGATGGATTTTAACCCTCAGAGTGATTGAAGTTGCAGATGTGGGATTACAGCTTCCACACATGATCCAGAAGAACAAACCAGAGCATTTAGAAATGAGTTTTGACAGTGCAATTTCACACAGAAAAATAAGGGAAAAGACTACAGGTAAGTGCAGGGACTTATCACTTCCTCTTGCTTAAATAAGTCCCAAACTTCATATATAAAATTGCTATAGGAAGGCAGTGCTTCCAACAATATGACATAAATGACTATAAATATATATTATTATTATTACAAATTTAAAGATGTTAAAAAACAACCCTACAACAATTAAAAAAAAACAAACACCAAACCACAAACACATCCCCTTTTTGCCTCATCATGTTTTACAAAGCAGATGCAGGTAGGAGAGGAAAGGTTGATAGCACAGATATAGAGAAAAAGAATGCAGAGCCAACCTGGAGTATGTTGCATAGCTTTGAAGAGAATATAGGGAATAAGACTAAATAAAATAAACTGGGATGAGATATTGAAAAAAAGGGATGGGTGGAGAAAAATAGGATTTTAAGACAGGTGTGGAATGAATCAAGATTGAAAGACTGAGACAAAGAGGAAAGAAAAAAATGGGTGGGAGTCAAATAACCAAAGGTAGGGAAAGGTGGGAAGAAAAAAGATTCCAGTCAGAGCAACTTGGTATTGAGCCTGCTTTGGCTCTGAGGCTGTTGGACACAGGCACACAGAAAGCAAGGAGTGGAGATACCAACACAGAGGGAAGTATCCTGGGACTAATGAGCCCTCACAAGACACCAACAAGGACATACCATTTTCCAAGTATCATTTACGAGCAGAGCAACACAAACTGTCACCTCACCACAAATCCCCTGCAAACTGCAGGCCAGAGAAGGGCATCAAAACCTTAACAGAGCAGTAAACACCACCCCAGTCTTTTAAGCACTGAAATTTGTTACCCAGTGTTCGAGTGCTTTCGGAAATCCTCTTCCTCCTCCTCATCTTCCTGTGCTGCTGCCAGCTCCGAGGCTTTTTCCACAGCCACCTCGCTGAGGCGCTGGGCTAAGTTCAGCCTGCGGGAGCGAGAGGCATATTTGATAGCCAAATTCACCACGTTGTGGGTCATGAGGTCAGCAAGCTCCACGCAGCGGAACTCACGCTCCAGCTTACAGGAAAGCTGCAAGACAAGAAGCCTGGGGAGTCACACACCTCAGTTCCACAGTTCCCTCAAGACTCCAGGAGTAGAATATCAAGGTCTTGGTGGAGTGAATGAATGAAGACAAGGCACCAATAGTCATGAGCTACAGAGCAAAGGAAAAGCGTTTTTATTTCCTTCTTCCCCCCACCCCTCACACTGATAAGCAAGATTAACTGCAGCCCACTTTTCATCACTCTGAACTGGCTGGATTGCCAGTCACTAGCCAGACTCCTAATAAGAGGAATCACATCAGCATTTACATCAAATGCCATCTACAAATAAATCAAAGAATCATAAAATGGTTTGGGTTGAAAAGGATCTTAAAGCTCATCTCATTCCAACCCCCTGCCATGGGCAGGGACACCTTCCACTGGAGCAGGTTGCTCCAAGCCCCATCCAATCTGGCCTTTAGCACCTCCAGTCTCAGGGATAAAGTCTCAAGGATTCTTTCTGTTATGTATTTGTACTTACAGCAAACAGCTTCATTAGAAGTTCCTGCTGTTCTTTCACTGCCTGATTTTTAGCATTTTCATCAAATTCATAGCCATTTTTGGACAAGTAATCCACGTGGTTGTGAAACACAACAGAACGCCAATACTGCTCCTGAAAAAAAAGGGAGAAGGATGCATGTAGGAATTCAGAAGGGCAAACTTAGTCCATAGCACAATGCCAATACAATTACAGTGTATTTTATCAACTTATTCTTAAATGTTCCTTTCCTCTGATGAGTGTGAGGGGTGGACAATTCTTCCTAAAGTCAATGCCTACCAAGGAAAAGATGGATAACAACCCCACTTATACAAACTGATCCAAACAGTTGTTGAATTCCATTTATATTACAGGCTTGCAGCAGGATGAGACCCACATGTTCACCATTATACTATCAGGATAGGGAATTCTAGAACAAGTTGATTATTTTATCTGCTGTCCCACAGCAAACTGGAAGTATTCCAGAATAACTCAGTAAATTTAGGAGTTCATCTGTGAGACACATAAACAGAAAATATAATGCAAGTGTGGCTATCAGACCAGGTCAGCCTTGTTCAAAATAATTATAAACTTATTCAAAACCAATGTTTTCATCAGATGTATTAGAATAACTTTTCTTTACCTACACATATTCCCTCAAGCCAAATTAGCAGTTCCTGGCATTCTCATCCCATTATTTTGGGTGGAGGAAGGAATGGAAAACAAACTCTATCAGATAAAGAACAAAAAGACTTAACCAAATGAAGGAGAATTCATTAAAAATGACAGTGTGTTTACTAATAAAAATTTTAATCTTATACTTCTATCAATGAGAATAAATTTCAAATAGCATTAAACAGGTTCAATGTCTGAGGTTAGAATTTTATGCTCATTTCTCTTTTGTGCATTACAGCTGAGTTTGAAATACTTAGAAATTGAAGAATAAATATAGTTATTTTTCTAGAAGGCACAGGCACATCTTGCTTCAACCAGCCCCTAGATAGGCCAAGCCAGAAGGTCTATGTTTTCAGTGATTATGAAATTGAATGCTTAATACATTTTTCAAAAATTTTGTCATGCCTAAAATAGTAAAAACCAGATATTTTCAAGGCTGTCTTGACTGGGATCCCAAAACAGATTTTTTGGGATCCCAAAATCTGGCATCACAACCCACTAAAAAAAACGAGAGTGAGAAAGGCTTCACTGGTCAGAAACAGACCATGTGTAAATACAACTTTGCATCAGTTCTGGCAGTTTTATTTTGTGTTCTTCTAGAAACACTTGTGAACCTAACCAGGACAGCTACACAAAACACTGAACCCAAACAACCCCATTGGCCACGTGTTTTACTCAGGGTTTGCACTACCCTCTTTCACAACAGAGGTGATTAATAGAGTTTGGTATAATCCCCCCTGCAGGGCCACCTGAAACTCCCAGCTGTGGACTCCACCCCAATTCCATACCTCCATCTGTCCCTTCTCTGTTGCAAGTTGACAATAAGGAAGTTTAAAAGCCAGAATTGCTACAGCAGGTCGTGGCAGGGTGGGAGGGAAGCGAGCTCCTTTACAAGGAATACACCTGTGCACAGGAAACAAAGCACACCTCCAGTCACCAGATGTTCCACATCTAAACCAGGTCTCCTAAGCAGCAAGATACTAAGAGGATTTGTCCCTTGGAAAGTGGTAATTAAATGACTGCCTTAAATACAGAAATGCATAAGACTGCATCATAAAGGGTTATTTTTACACGGCAAGCAAGAGAAGATTTCAAAACCAGCAAGGCACACGCTGCTCTTGTTCACACTTTAAACTCCAAATGTGGCACATAACACACTCTGATCTTGATCTCACATAATGTTTGATTTAACAGCTGTTACAAAGAGTAAAAGCAATATGTTAAAATCAGAAACCACTGAACAACTGAAGGCGCAGACTTATTGTTTCGTTATATTTAAAGGAGTTGTTTCTGGTAACAGTCACTTAAGCCAACCATTGGCTGGGGAGGAGCTGTATTTCCTGCAGCATCAATGCAGCATTGACAAAAACATCTGGGTTTCTAAGCTGCTGTTTCAGAGACTTGGGGAAAAAAAAGAACAGGAAGCATTAGTGTTCTGGCTATCTCTTAATTAAGGCATGTGGTGTTTCAACAACAAGCCTTCCCCCCCTCCTTATCTTCATTGTGCTGCTGGTTTGAGGAAAATGTTCTTTGCAATTCAGAGAGCAGCACTCTCTTTCTTGGAGGAGAAGGGAAAAGTCAGGATGAGAGACCCACAGTTGACCATCTTATCAATGTGATGTGTCCTGCACATTTTTAGTGTGAATTTTCTGGAGGCCAACATAATGATTTGGAGGAAGAAACAGGCAGGGAAGTGACATTTAACAGCAATATCAAATTATTTCCCTTATTCCAAGAAAGCAGAGGATTATGAAGAATGTGACACAAGTTTAAATAAAATGCAGTCTCCCACTAACCTCTACAATTGTGCATGACTTGTAAAAGAGTCTAAATTTCAGTAAAATATGTGAGCTGATGGATTCTGCCCTGGTAGGAAAAGGACACAGACCACTGGAGAAAAAGGGTTACAAATAAAGCTGAGCAATAGAAGGTCCAGCATGCATGTCACACAAAAGAAAAGAGAAACAGTTATTTAGACATGCCAGTACCACATTTTATAAAGAAATGTTTAACTTTCAACTAAATATTTGAGCCATTTAACATCCAAAATGGTTCTTCAAGGCCACAATTTAAATATAATAACAGACAGCTCTGATTTATCTATGTCTGATGATGTAGATTAGTTATAGGATTGGATTCTTTTGAGAAGCACAAAAGGGAAAAACGTAGGGGAGGAAGAAGCTACCAAGAACCCCAAAAACTTGGAAAAAAAAAGAAAAAACAACCAAAATCATCAAAAGCAGAAGCAGATTTCTAACAGCCACCATAACTTTAGAAAGTTTCTCTAGCAAAATACAGTTTTATGAACATGTCAATAAAGAGCACACACACACCTGAGACAAGGCGAAGAGCCACAATTAATCAGCTACAAATTATAAAATGTTAATGAGTTACTCAAAACCAGTTTAACAATGAATCCTCCATGCAGAATTATAATATCTGGGGAGTTGCCATCCGCTGGGCATATTTACCAGCCACCTGTTTCAGCACAAGCTGAAGTTTGCAGTTTCCCTCTGTAAAAAGGGATCGAAAAGGGATTCTCCTGGGATTGCAAACCAAGACAAACAAAGCATTTCCTCGGGAATTATCTGACCTGAGCTGCTGGGGATTTTCATGGATGCCAACGACCCAATAATGATCATATTTCCCTTTGCAATGCTCTCTGGTGTTGCACACTGGGATCCAAGTGTTCCCAAGCCCTCGGTTCAGCATCCGCACGATTCCCTCGGAATCCACGTAACAAGGGGTACCTGTTTGGAACAAACGAGAACATTTCCTCTGACAGGCAGAAAATGACAACCCAGCAAGATGGAAGTGGTGGGTAGAGCTGGGAAATGATGGTTTACAGATTGCAAATCCGACATCCTCTCTCCCAAACACTGCACAAATTAGTCGGGAGAAGGCAGTTTCCTTGGAAAGATGCGCCACCTTCTGACAGCCAGCACCCACTGCTGCTCCACTGACGAGTTCAACGTTAAAGCATTTTATGGAGAAATCGAATTTATACTGCTTGGGCAGATTCCCAAAGGAAATCAGCTATGATACAATTAATTTTTATGTTTATGATAAAAGGTCCTCCCAAGGTACCAACTTTAGGGGGTTGGGGAGCTCTTATGGAGTACTAACAGTTTATTTCTTTTGGCTGAGTGAGAAAACCAATCAGGAGAACAAGTTCTGATAACATCTGACTGTATTCAATTCATGGTGGGAAAATATTAAAGCTTTCTGAAAAATATATTGAAATAATAGAAAAATAGAATTTTGTTCATTCTTGAGGAGATTGGAAGAAAAAGTGCAAGTCCTAAGATCAACATTATTGAAAGGGCATTAATTAGCCAAACTGCTCCACAGAATAACAGGATGGTTTGGGTTGGAAGGGACCTTAAAGACCATCCAGTTCCAACCCCTGCCATGGACAGGGACACCTTCCACTAGCCCAGGGTGTTTCAAGTCCCATCCAACCTGGCCTGCAACACTTCCAGGGAACCAGGGGCAGCCACAGCTTCTCTGGACAATCTTTGTCAGGGCCTCACCACCCTCACAGCCAAGAATTCCTTCCCAATATCCTATCTAACCCTGCCCTCTATCTGTTTGAAGCCATTTCCACTTGTCTTGTCCAAAGTCCCTCTCCAGCTTTCCTGTAATCCCCCAACAGTGTCAATATCTCTCAACACCTCTCATGCAGGTATTTCATACCTTCTGCGGAGAATCCAACCCACACCAAATAGGATTTCCTTGTAAGAGAAAGAGGGTCTCCATGCAAAATTTGTCTTTTCTTTGTTCCTAGCTCCATCAACTGCACTCCAAGGCACTGATCCCCATCAAACCCAGTACCTAGGAAGAAGTTGTTCAATGATTGTGTTAGAAAACAGAAGAATTGTCTTGGCTCTGATTGTTTTGAATCAAAAATTAATTCTAATGAGTGTTACCCATGGATACCACTGTCAGACACACAGCTATTTACTCTTTTGGACACACAAGATGTGCATAACAACAACTTCCTTAATTTCCTATAGTAATTCCTTCTGGCCCATCTGAAATCCAAGTTTAATCTGTTAATTTCACTGGTGCAAAATTCTCCCCTTCCCCACAGTTTAATCTCAGCATCCCAATACCAAACATAGGCTCTGCTGGTCCGTGGGCTGTGATGGATGTGCTTGTAAAAGCATCACCCAGAAGGAAAAAAGCAGAAACACCGTGAAGAAAAGAAGGAGAAAACATTCTCTGGTGACTACAAACAAATTAACCAGTGTGAGAGACGAGGATTGAAGACAAGCCCAGTTCAAAAAAGGACAAAAGGGAGAAAACTACCTCTGTGATAAACAATCATCAGCTGCTCTCCATGGCCTGCCATGGACACCACTGGGCCTGGGAGACTGAAGATCTCTTTCTGAACTCCTCCAACTGTGAACACACGGACCAGCAGGGCAGTGGTGGCACAGGCAGCCCAGCCCTGACCGAGACAGATGGCCTCAATATCTTCATCCTTTGGCATATCCACAGTCCACTCCTTGTTGGCATCCCAGGAGCCAAAATGGATGCAGTGGAGCTTGCTAAAGCAGAGACAAAGAGCCAACAAACACCTCAACATGAAGTAAATCCAATATCTGACAATACACCAGTATATGACATTTTTAGCAGAGATCTCTGATGGAACTGCAGACAGGACTAGAAATTTCAAGTGGTCACTTGCAAAGGTGTTGCTCTTATTATTCAGGAACTGAAGAGCCAGCTTGACCTCCAGCACTGCAGATTTAAACCCTCTAAAGCCTGAAGCAGAGAGGTCTGAGGGGAGATTTTTTAGATGGAAGCAGGTAAATGTCCTCCTTGGCACCCTGAGTATCAGCCCTCATTAGAAGTCTGTCATGTTATGCTACCTTTCAAAGGGAAAAAATACCAGAAGCTTCAATTCTTAATAATTGAAAACTGCCTAGGACCAATCCACAGACATCATGCCTTTTGAGAGGTTACTCATTTCCATTGAGAAAAACATTGACACTTTCAAAGTCAGCCAATCAGTATATAACAAATAATACTTCTAAAGGGTGCTTTTCAACTTACTACAAGGCTGTATGTGTGAAAATAAGAAGAAAGCTCTTTCTTCAAGATATTTCCACAGAAACCAACAATAAAATATTGTTGAAATTGTTCTTAAATGCAAGGACAGAGTTTAGCTGGCCCAGCTGCTTAAATCTTTCTGTGGTTTTCATAAAGTTATGCTCTTCACTCTTGAAATTCTTATGGGTATCTCCAAATATCTCCTTAGCAACAGTGTGAAAAGAAACAGCTGAACCCTTATGATTGATCTTTGATCTGAGCAGACTGAAAAACTATTGTTCATGCTTACAATTCCCTTTGAGCCTGCAATGTGTAAAGTTTCCAGTATATATACATTTGAAAAAGGAATTAAAAAGAAATTCTCAGGAAACAAATTACATTTTTCAATACTCTTGAAGTCTTCAAGTAGGTGGAAGCTAAAATCCTCCTCGAAAGTGGTCCCATAAATAAAAAGCATGATCAAAAGCCAAAAAGCTGAAAATAAAAGTCGAAATATTTGAAACAAGTTAAAAGCAGCTCCCTATTATGGGATTTGCAGAACAAGGCCATGACTTACCTTGCAAGTTCCTCTGTACCTTCACAGGCCAGCAGAATGGCTTCAGTGGAGAGGTCAGCCATGGTGTGGCTCAGGGAGTTGGGGAGGTGTGTGGCATGATGCACAGAGGTGTCATGGAATTCAATATCTATGGCATTGTCCTGCTCATCGTTGTAGCAGCGAATGATCCCAACTGAATTCCACACCTGGCCAAAGGAACCACACACACACCCAAAAAAACCATCAAATCAAATGCCCTAAATCAATCAGATTTACTGCCCTAAACCAGCCTGCTGGAACTGTTTTATCTGAAGCAAGAGTGGCTGGGAGGCTGCAGGAGGACTGAAGATCTGTGTAATCAGGACTCGTGGCTCCTAAAACAGCTGAATTAGGCAGAAAGTTTCACCCTCATTGCTCACCCATCTTTCTCCTTACCAAATCAAATGTGAAGAGAACTTGCAGACAGAAAGAGTGAACGATTAACATACAAGTCTTAACAGCACAGAAATACTCAGAATACAGTTCTGACTAAAAAATCATTTTTAAATGAATTTGCTAGAATTCAGCAGCACAGGTACAAACTGCATAGCTTGGTTTTGTCTTAAAGCCAAGTATTTATTTCTAAAGCTACTGTAATGTAAGCAGATGTAAACCAAAACATTATGGAGTCCTTGCACGAAAACAAAGCTACTTTCCATTATTTAGCTTCACACTGCGAAGTATTTAAAAAAAAAAAAAATCTTGGATTAGATTAAAACATGACACGAACTGGATAATATTAAATATAAAAGAATCATCTAAATCTAAATAAGCACACAGATTTACCATGAATCGATGCATGAGATGCACAGGAGTGGAGCCAGACTGGAAGGGCTTTTGCCTGGGGGTTGGCATTGGCCCATCATAGAAAGGCTGTTGAGCAGATGATGGTGGCAAAGCTGAAAAGCCACCAGTCTGATCATCACCATCATCCTCCTTTTCAAGAAGACCAGAATTAGCTTTTATCAACCCAATATCTAGAAGTTGAAAAAAAAAATTTACATCTTACACGCAGTATTATGACAGAATAAAGGTAAAAAAAATTTTAAACAGTCAAGATTTCTCTGCAAAAACAAAGCAGAATATATCTGAGTAGAGGGTGCTAAAAGATCACCCCAGTAAAAGAGCTCTGGAAAATAAGTTTATTGTGTACCTAGTGAGTTATCATCATCATCATCAATCACTGCTCGTCTCACATGGCCTGGGGGCTGCAGAAGGTCATCAGCATCATCCTCATTATCCCCAGTTTTTGGGGAAGAAGGAGGTTCAACCATATCCCCATTTAAATAATCATCATCATCTCCATCAAACAGATCGTTGTAGTCTTTGGCCACTGCACTGGCAACCTAAAAACACATCAGCCATCAGCACAAAACTTCTTCTGGACATGGAATTCAAGAAATAAATTAACACACAGAATGATGCCTTAGGTTTTAACATGCAAAGCACAAAACAGAATGCTCCACACAACTTAGAACCTAAAGAATGTTATTAATTCAAGAAATCATTGAGCACCTTGTCACTTGGCTTCTCTACATCACCAACATTTTCCAACAGCCCCAGATTTCCTTCAGTGTCTGTGTAAGCAATTTGCTTATACTTAGGGTGCCATGCCAGTCCACAAATTGAGTATTTTTTCTCATGCTTCATCCTAAAAAGAATATGGAAATAATGGAATTTAGTAAGCTACTCCGGGCAGAACCCTCCCCTCCAGAGTTATTGCAAAAAGTGGTAATATCCACTAGTACAAGAAAGTGATATTACACATAATAAGACAATTAATAAGACACCTTCAGAGTAAACAGTTGCTATAAAAAATAGACCAAATCTTCCTTTTCTATGAAGAAAATCATTTAAGGTTTAAAAATCAATCAGAATCATATTCTTAAAACAACAGCTTCCTGATACACATATAGAAGACAAAGTAATTTTTCAGCACTCATTTATTCTGAAACCATCCAGTTACAGAAAAAACATTATTTGTTTCTCTTGTACTAAGCTGATAAATTAATCCTCTATCTTTTCCACCCTTTATCCTCACAAAAAATCATCCCATTAATTATTTACATAATCTGTCCATAATTCTTAACATAGACATTACAATTACAATGAGGTTTCTTACCCAAAATATTTAGATAATTCTCTCCTTCTCTACCTCACTTAATAACATCTTCGATTTTAATTGGAGAGATATTTAGGGTTTTTTTAAGAGCTTTAAATAACCAAAGTGCAATTTGCCAGTCTGTCCTTTTCGGCCTACAGGTGAGCATGGCTGACTGACTGACCTGTATTTCCCTTTTCCCCTAGAAGATGTGTTACTGACAATGATCTTGGGGTCTGGGATGTGGGGAAAATTTGTTTCCATCAAAGCTATCCTTTAATCAATGATCAGATTCAAAAGTAATAACAGATATACACAGAAAGACAGATTTTGGGATTTGAACAAAATCCACATTCAAGTCCCTTCCCTAAGCTACCTGACAGGTTAAACCACAAAGCTCTGTAAATCTTATCAGGGTTTTTCAGGACGCAGAGTTCTGCATTTGCACAAAAAAGTTTTACAGAAAAGACCATAAAATTCTATTTCAAGTAAAAGAGATGAAGTTGGGGATTTATGGAACAACACTGAATACCTCTCTATGCACTGCTGGGTTTCCACATTCCACACCACTATATTCCCATCCACACTTCCAGCTGCCAGGAACTGTCCACAAGGAGACCAGACCACAACATTCAAGGGCTAAGGAGAAAAAAGAAAACAAATAAAAATAAAAAGTGACCAATGCATGCACAGCATTCCTGTTCTGGATTTTAAAACAGACAGATATTCTGGAATAAAAAAATTAATAATAATTGTCTTTAGCAAACCATATCCAGCCTCCTGTGTATGGGCTGGGGGTAGGAAGCTCTTTTTCTTTAAAAGCTATTATAAAAATGGTTGCTTTAAAAAAAACCACTTTTTAAAGATAGCACACTTATTTTTGTTTCAGAATATCCATCTTCTGTCATTAAACATTGCCATGAGGCCAAACAAGGCCCAGTTCCAGAGATGCAGAAAGAAGCAGAGTGTATTTTGCAAACTCAGCACTAAACATAGCTTTATTTACTTTGAATTTAATACAGTCCCATAAATTTCAATCCAAGGCTGTGTGTTCTGCATCTTAATAACACTAGAAGGTGGTTCTCTTCAACCCAAAGATTTCCAAGCACATAGTGAGGCCAAAAGCAAGAAGGTGGCACACTCAGGTCTACTAAATTTCAGCTCAATAAAATGTAAAGTGAACAACTGACATCTCTGTTCCATACAGAAATAATACTCCTGACATTTTCTCTGAAAAGCTCTGTATTTGGAGCAATTTGTGAAAACAGATGTTCTTCAGCTGCAGTGGGTGAGTCACCAGGAGACTTTAGAGACCTGGTGGGTTACTATAAAAGAAAGAGGGGAATCAGAGCCACATGAAGGTGTTTGACATCACTCAGGATCTCTGCCCTGTTTTCCAACAGAGAGTAAAAGGATCAGAAATTAAACAGAAAATGTGAACAATCATTCCCAAGAAGAAGGGGATCAGGGAAGGGAGAGGTACTGGGCAGAAGACAATCTCTAGCAGAATAACATTTAAATTTAACAGAGTATTTAACAAGCCCCTCATTCCTGCACCTACCTGTGTGATGGAGGCATCTGACAGATCGAATTGGCTATCCCAGGTTTCTCTTCTGAACAGTTCTACTACTTTATCTACAGGAACTGCCAGCAGCTGCTCAAAAGAGAAATATTACACAATTTAGAGCAAGTTACCTGTCAAACAGAACATTCAAACAGCGCAGCTCCTTCATTCAGAAGCCTCACAGATGTTACTGCCTCAGTGCTTAACAGCTCTCTAATATCCCAGACATGCCAACTGTGAGAGGAAGCTGAAGTAATTTAAATTACAAGGTTCTTTAATGCTTTCCACATGCAACAGAGCCAAACATGCCTGTTTTTACTGTAATCTTCATTTCCTTCTGGCAGAAGACTGAACCATAAGGTGAGAAGGTCTTATAAATCAAACATCTGACACACACACACATATTCATTTTCAATGCTCTGAGCACAAGGCTTAGGTGATTCTTTACCCTCCCTCCCCAAACTCCTTTTGATCAGGCTAAAATTTCTCAATAAATCTGATTTGAATAGCTGATTCCTAAACCAGCTCATTTCATCTTTCATAAAACTACATAAATGCTACTGGCTGTTTATTTCTTTAGGATTTATTTTTTAGGAGTCTAACAATTTGCTTTCTAAGAGAAGCAAGACAACTGCTTACATTCCAAATGCATGTGTGTGTGAAGAATTAGCTTAAAAATGAGAACTATTCGTTTTTATGCAATGTGGATATTGAAACAATTTGTACTGAGGGTGACATTCACTCTTCCATGGAAAATTGATACATAACACTGTCAGAGCAGCCAGGAATTTTGAAGAATCATGGAACCATTTAGGTTGGAAAAGACCCCCAAAGGCATCAAGTCCAACCATTAACCTGACATTCACCACTACCCCGTGTCCCCAAGTGCCACATCCACAGGGCTTTTAAATCCCTCCAGGGATGGGGACTGCCCTGGGCAGCTGTGCCATGTCTGACAACACTTTTGGTGAAGAAATTTTTCCTAATATCCAATCTAAACCTCCCCTGATGCAACTTAAAGGCCATTTCCTCTTGTCCTGATGTTTGTGACCCAGGAAAACCCACCTGGCTACACCCTCCTGCAACTTTGATCTTCAGGTGAAAAGAAAGGGAGCAACTAACTGAGGAAGTATTTACTGAGTAGGGCAATATTTACTTAAAGCAGAGAGGACAGGACACCTGTGATGCTCTGTTGTGAGCAAATTGATGACTTCCCTCGTGTACAATGTTTCTTCCTATTCAGCACACCAAGACTGTTAAATGCTGGTTTGGGCTGACAGCTGGACTCCTGCCAAACACAGTCTGGAGTTTAAACAAGGAACCATTTCCAGCTTTTTATGTTTCCTAAAAAGGAACTTCACCCCAAATATTTTCCTTACTCCCAGGAGGTGCAATTTGGGTTTGCCCAGATGGAATTCTGCTGTTGGACTCAGAGGCAAAAGGAGGATTAAGATGTGATAAAACAATGTCACTTACCTTCCCAGTGCCAGGCTGCCAGGCAAGCCTGCAGATTGATTTAGCATTTATCACATCATTACATTTCTGCAGCAGCAGCCAGCTTGTCGTGCAAGTCTGAAAACAAAATTTAAAAAATAAGCTTTCTAGCTCAGCAGAAATCTGCTGTTTAGTACAAATTCTTAAAGGAAAAGGGTGGGGGAAAAAAACCAAAAGGAAGAAATGTATCTGAACTGAAATAATCTCTATCATCAAAATACAGTAGTACATACTGCCTTAAAAATACTTTGTCAATGTAGCCCTGAAACTATTTTAATTACAATAAAACTACTTGTAACAGAAATAAGATCACAGAACATGTATTTTTAATCAAGTACAGAAAAAATGAGCTCATCTATTTTTGGGATATAGAGAAATGTGACCAAAAAGCATTTGTCAAAACCAGATCAACTGCAGCAAGGTGACACACAGCAGCCTGAATATGGTCCCAGCAGTATAAGGAATAAATGGCTGTAATCTCAAATCACAGCACAGATTCATGCATCAAACTGCCCCAATCCTGGAACATTCTCAGTATAATTTCCCCAGAAGGCACCCACTGTCAGTCTGGAACATGAGATTTCACACAACTACGCTTGTGTCTTAAAAAAGTAGCAATCCACAAGTGTGGAGGGTATATTTTCAACTGTACTTACAGGAATAATTCCGCAGGGATTCTTATTCCAGTCAATGGCATTTTAGCAAAATTAATGCCATATCCATATGCAGAACTGCCTTATTAAAGCCTTCACCTGAAATTCTCTTTTCAAGTTCCTTAGAGTTCTAAGAGCAGAGGCTAAATGTGTTTACTACAGTTAATAAATTGTTTATAATAATCAAAATTCCTCAGTCCTGAAAGCAACGAGCTGAAATTCTGAAATGAGGAATCTGATGTCAGTTGCTATCCTTGTTGTTGTCCTTGGCACTTAGAGTGTTGGCCAATTAGGAAAGATGAACTGAAGGAATCAGGGATTTCACAGACAGGAAGAACAAAACACAGCTACCCAGGCAACATCTCATCATCAGGCTTTGGAATTTCTCCCAGAAGTAGATAGAATTATTCTGTGAAGTACAGCTAGATTTCATCCCCAAAAGGAAAGCCTTACTCCAGGAGGGTTATTTCAGTCCAGCTCTTCTTGCTGTCTGTGAAATCCTGCATTTCTTAGGAAAGATTTCACGTGGAAAGGGCAGCCTTTACCTGATCTGCAATGTTCCAGACTCTGACAGAACCGTCACAGCTCGCCGAGGCCTCGGTAAGAGGATGGAGTAAACAAATTAATATTTAAAGACATAAAGAAATTAATGCTACAAAATGGAAAAATCCCTATAAACAATGCTACAGACACATGATACATAGGCAGTTTTGAGAAGAAAGCCTCCCTATTTAAACCACTTTAAGACTTAAAACTTTCCAATATGACATCCAAAAATGTCATCTTGGTAATTGTACTCATCTCCAAGCTGCTGTAATTACAAACCCTCACACTTCAAGTGAGCTATTTATTTGCAAAAGAGGCTCAAAATTAATATTAAATTTCTTTAGTGAGGCATCTTTTCTCCTCTCAATTAGATTCCAGAGGAATATAGACAGTAACTGAGTAGTAAAGTGAAGACTGAGTACTCCTGGGAGGCAACAAGTTGTGACACTCAATCACCAACAAGGTCGGCTGAAATGAAGTTGTCTCATCTGCCCAATTTGGCCAATCTTTTTGGTAAAAACTACTTTTTTTTTTTTTTTTTTTCCCCAGGGAAGATGAGATTCAAAGCTGAAAGCAAATAGGAAAGGTGTTTTTTTTTACCAGGTAAACATCCTTGGGGTCAAAAGACAGGCTCAGAACAGGAGCATCGTGTCCTCGGAATGTTTTCTGCTTGCTGCTGTCAGTCACCTCCACAACTTTGATCATAAAGTCACTGCAGATCACAATGACATAAAATTATTAACAATGACAAACTGTGTTTTTATAGCAATAAAAATTGGGCATTAAATAACTTTTGGGGAAGTTACAGCTCTCAACACTATATGATGTAATGGAAAATGAGAATCTTGAGGCTTGTTAGAGTAGAAGTAAAGCCTGACTATTTTCATCAGAAAATTATTTTTGTTCACGTCAAAATTCATAAAATATGGTTGTTTTTTGAGGAAAATATGCACACAGAGATCATATATCTCTTTAATACAATATTCTACATGATCTAATAAAAATCTCTGCTCAGATTAAGAGAGTTGATGACTTAACAAGAACTATCTGCTGAGTGGGACCAATATTCATTACTATAATTATTTGGTCATGTGGCTTTTAAAAAAAAGATGGTGCAAGCAGTTTATTTTGTGACTTTTTAACTGGATTTTGAAGACCATTTAGTGTATCAGATATAACAAGAGAATTTTTACAACTTTATCCCTTCTTCCAAAACTGCAGCCATTGCTGCAGTTTAAGTCAAAATATCAATCCTAAGACACAGAGCTCCAGTGACAAAATTCCAGTTCCCTCTCAAACCTCATTGCAACACCCCCAGAGAGAAATTTAATTTAGGATCTAATTCTATAGGGTTAACCATTATTTTTAACTCTTTTCATACAGCTCATGTGAACTTTGGCAGCCTGATGGATGTTAAATTTACGTACAACTGAAGTTTGCAGATTCCATGTAAAAATTGAAAAATCTGGGACAAATAAAAGCAATTCTTCTTAGCTGCACTCCTTCACTTCATGGCTTTCACCATTCTCCTTTAGTATGACACAGAAGACCTCACTGAGGGGTGGCCTGACAGTCTTGTGAGCTCTTTTCCTAAAAATGTGGGAGCCCCAGCCAGGCTGCAGGAGTACTGGGGGGTTATAAAAGTTTTAGAAAGAGCAAAGAATTTGTTGTCTGCTTAATCTCTATAATCAAAGTCAGATCCTGGGGCAGAGCTGTTCCCTCAGAAGCAAGCACTGGCAGAGGGCCCAAAGCCAAGATCCCTGTCAGATTTGGAGATTACTGCCCAGCCTCCCAGTTCTGGTGGAGCTGCTGCCAGAGTTCACAGTCCAGCATGTTCATCCAAAATGCTTTTCTGGTTCAATTCACACTTAGAGGAATCAGGAAGCAGATCTCTGCCATCTCCCCTGTGGAGCAAAATTCCAGAAGAGAGGCAAGCAGGCAGCCTGAATTAGCTATGACTGCCCAAAGAGTTCACCAAGTCCAATTAAGAACCACCTGAGCCTTGAATACATGAAAAAAAACCACAAAAAAACCATTGCCTGCTGGCTATTTTGCTTTCTCTGTTAAAGGACTAGAGTATATTCTGTAAAAGCACACGTGCTGCCATAAAAAGAGAACTAAACCATGTATTAAATTCCCCTCAGGCAAGTCTTGAAAGTGTCATCTGTTATCGTTTGGCAGATTGGTGATGCTTATGCCAGAGAATGACTCAAAGCTCTCACACAGATCAGAACCAATCTAACTTTTAGATGTGTATATTCATCTGCAGCTCCATGATCCTAAGCAGTCAGGACATCATCCTCAGCTCCCAGTGACAAAACCCTCAATGAGAGGAGACATCCATAAGGGTGTCTTGTGCATCACACTGAGAGCTGAAAACACTCAACTCTCCCAAAGAAGAGAAATTATTTCACAACACCAGACTTCTATATAAAACTACTTGGTGGATCAAGTATCTCCCAGAGCATTGTTTCCCCTCCACCCCCTTGAAGGCATTTTCCAACCCTTTAAAAAGCCCTCAGAGTTTTGTGGGCTCATGACCTCGATGGTAACAATGAGACAGGGAGGAAGCTTCCAGATTCTGAAGGGCAGCAGTGCCTCTCCTCGTGGTGCCCACATTACCTGGATCCAGCAGCAACTTTGGTGCCATCACGACTAAAGGTGACGTGGTTCACATGCATGGTGAAACGAGTGAGGATCCCATCTGGAGCTCCCTCAGGGAATGTGTGGATCTGGACAGTGTTGTTGGACACTGCTGTGATCAGTCTTCCGTTCTGACAACAAAATCAGTCATAAAATCTGTTAGATAAAACACATTTACGCCACAGGGACAAAAATACTGCTCTGATGTCCCAAATGTTTGGGCAGATTAGCTTTATTCATTCCAAAAAGGTCTGACAGTATAAGGGAAATACTCTTTAACTTATATTTTTTCCAAAAAAAATACAGGCAAGAATAGTAACTTTAATAATTTATCGCTTTAACCAAACTAACTTGCATGCTATTTAGATTCATCTGCTGCAGCATCAGGAGAGGGCACCCTTGGACTGGAATTCTCAGATAAATGCCATCAGGGAAAGATGAGAAGTTCATGAACTATAGCTCAGTTCTTTGCAGAAAACAGAAGGCAGACATTTACTAAAACTTAATTCAAATTTTTAAAATTGCAAAACAAAAGAAATAATTACCCTATACTTGGAAAATAATACCTCTCTGAGTGACAATACTATTCCTCAATTACACAGAAGTAAAACTTTAAAATAAATATAAAGAAATGCCTTATTTCTTTTTTTATTGTGTGTATTTTGGGTGGGGAGGCAGTATTGTGGTTGGAGTTTTTTGTTAAGGTGTCTAAAATTGTAGTAAAACTCCTGAAGGTAAAAAAAGCAGCAGTCAGTAGTGAACAACCTCAAAAAATAAGAGATCATATTTATCACTCAGATTAAAACAACATCTCAGAACAGTCCCTCATGACATTTCACTAATGAAGAGTAATTTTTGAAAAGTGATTTCCTGACATTTAAGTCTTCCACTGTTTAAAAATAAAATAATCCCTCAAAACTAGGA